>CATNWA010020226.1:0-72026 GCA_951230385.1 Staurois parvus | reverse complement strand
CCCTGATACAATTCGTGGCCCTAATAACGTTTCTGGGCCCTAATAAAATTCTCTGGCATCAGTAACAATTCTGTCTGTCCCTGAGTATGTATTCTGTGGCCCTATCTAGCGTCTTCTTTGTCCCTAAGTAACGATTCTGTGTCCAACTCTAATTAACATAGTATGTGTCCCTGAGGTAATAGGTTCTACTGTTGTCAGCCGCCATTTTCGGAAAAATATTTCGATTCGCGCGTCCGAATTAGGCTATTTTTCGGATTCGGCGCGAATCGAAATTTTTCCGATATTCGACTCGAATTCCACTTCGGCTACTTCGATTCGCTCATCTCTATCAATAATCACTTCCCAGGCTCCAGATCTGTCTCTAGCTCCAACACTGCTCCCATCACTTGTTGCTTTCACACAAGACACTGAGGGCAGCAGAGACAAAGGTTTCCACTGCTGTCAGTGAAAATCCTTTGAAGAGGGATCAGGGGCATGGCATAACAGATGCTATGTATATCTATGGATGCACACAACCTGGTTTGGTAACATGCACAAATGGGTGACTCCTCAGTATTTGGTTAACTAAAGAGGCACCTAAAACATGGAGAAGATGATAAAACCATTGGGGTACTGTTAGAAGAGCAGAAGAGGGTGCTTTCTGTGCAATATACTTGCAAAGAGTAGATATGTATAACCTCTTTTTTTTTAATTAAAAAAAATAATTTTGTATCACTTTTACTTAAAATTTGTAATAAGAAAAATATGGGATCTGCCGTTGCTCACCTTTCCAAAATGATAGTTGCTTGGCTACCTATGCTTTCAACAGTTTCAGATGATGTGGCCTGCATTAAGCATACATACTAATCTGCATACTTGTTAGGCATCAGAGACTCATAAAGTACTTAAGCCACTAGATCTGCATGACAGCCAGGAAAATTATAATTCCAAAAGGGGAGATCAGCAATGTAGCCCACGGATGTCTTACATTTTTAATCTAGAATGCATTTCTTTCAGTACAAGGTTTCTTTAAAAGGCTTTGTTATTCTACACAGGCTGTACTCTCTTTGAGTCCAATTCCAGATTTCACCTGCAGCATTGCTTCCAGGTGAATTTTAATACTACCACCACTCCAGTTAATTATAATGTTGTCCAATAATCACATTAAGTATGATAAATATATTCTAATCATAGCTGTAAAAGGGAAGCTAGACATAAAGATATGATCCTACTACCATCACTATAATGTACATATATAGTACAATTTTAATTGCATTTTCTATGATCATTCTATGTTTAAAGCCTAAGTTTACAAAAAACAAAATAAGCAAAAGGGACATTCCTTACCTTCGGTGTGATGTATCCCTTGTGCTTCAGTCCTGTAGTGCAGTATTTATCACAGGCTGTCATAAAGAGTGCCTGAGTATGCCTGCCCTTTCCTCCCAGCTCTGTGAATAGAGGAGCTGGGCACAAAGACTAAAGCACAAGGGACACATCACACTGAAGGTAAGTAGTGAACCTTCTGCTTATTTTGACATTGCAACTATCCCTTTACCACACCACAGTGCATTCATGGAAAAAAATAGCTACCACAACTTGTGTTGACTCATCAAACAACATGCATGCATACCTTTGAATGGGCTCCATAGAAACATTTCCATGACAGAAGCAGGAAGGCTGCCTGGCTGCCATACCAACCTGGTTGTTTCAAAACATTGGGGTCTTTTTGTTAAAGGATGTAGAAGTTGATTGTGATGTAGATGGGCCCATAATCCAGGTTGAACAAACCAAGCAAATTAATTAGTTAAAACTGATGGGAACGTGTGGCTCTTCTCAGTGAAATCTAGTCATTCACATCTTAACATCACCAATAACAGCAGCTTGGCAAACTAGTAGTCTACCTTGTGGGATTATAACTCTCAAAGCCAAAACAGTGCACTCTCGCCTACCTACACAGGACATTTTCCTATGACTCAGGCATACATAACACACACACACTCTGCTCAAGGTATTTCAGAATAGGCATTCTGAAATACGTTCTGCGCTGCTCTTTAAGTCCAGCTAATTGATAGTCTCTCTCTCTCTCTCTCTCTCTCTCTCTCTCTCTCTCTCTCCCCCCCTTTCTCTCTCTATTTCTCTCTCTCTCCCCCCCCAAACTACCCAGATTACAAGTACAAATGATATGTAAACTACAGTTCATATACTACATTTATTTTTGCCTTCACTTTACAAACTTCCATTCTATGAGTTGATTAATCTTCTCACCAGCAGAAATCATGTTGTTCTCTTCTAAATCCTGATTACTCATTTCAGGGAGGTGATATTCATAAAGCTTCAGTCCACTCCCTTGCAGTGAGCTAGAAATGGAAACATTTGAACTGTGCTGATGAGAGTAATGAGAATGTGCACACTATGACATGTTATCCAATTATATCCATTAATCTATCTGCAACAATTAGCATCCCAGTTTGGTGAAAGGATGTGTTTATCACTTTGATATCAAGCAGAAAGTGAAGTCACATCAATGAGAAGAAACATATTGTGAATGTTTTTCAGAGAGGTATTGCTTCAATACTAGTTGCAGGGCAATAGCCTTTAGTAAATTATTCCATGAACTAACATAGGGACCAAAGCCTTGGGATGTGGCCTGTGAAGTTTTTTTGTAGAGGTAAACAACATCAATCTTAGGAAATAAATAGCAGCCATTGTTTATAAAGTCTGAGTGTCACTGAGCCTGTGTACATTTATAGACCAAACCTAACTCAGTTTCTGTATAGCTTTCCGTAGGTTACCATTTTCATAATAGACTTGAAGATGTACAGATCAGCCTACATATGTTCATGTCCATTCCTTTATTAGTATACTTGTTTTCTTGACCAGACTGTTAGTTACAATCATACACTTCAGCAGTTAAATTTCAATCTGCTTACCATCTGTATACATTTATTTCCCACCTCCAGATGATGTGTTAATGTCCTTACAGCAAATACTACAATCCTTCTGAGCAATCCTTCTTTCATTTTACTCCATTCATTGGAAGACTGCATTTTATACACAATCTTCACACTACCAAACCAATTCTAGGTCTCTTAAAACGCACTGCATCACCCAACAAGAATCTCTTCTAAAGAAAAATATCACCTTCTCCTGAATAACATGTTGATTAATGTATTATAACATGAATACAATTTTACTTATAAACATATACAGTATAAAAAACATTTCTACAGATTCCACCTGTCATTCAGATTCAATACTGCTGCTAGAGGAAAATCTATATATACAGTTTCAGCCTGCAAATTCTTTACAAATTTCCAATGCTTTTGAAAATTTTTTCAAGATACATAAGCCAATATTTTGCTTGCACACCTTCCCAGTATTCTCCCTCAACACCATCCTGGCAAATTAAGATATCATATGAAAAAAAAATGTATATCAAAGTCAATGTTAAACCTGCACGGTGGAATTTTTTTAATGCTTAACTCCAGGAAAATAAAATATTCCATTTAATGCAGTTGTGTATTATTTGATCAAAATTAACTCCAGGAAAATAAAATATTCCATTTAATGCAGTTGTGTATTATTTGATCAATTGGGTATCAAATGAACTTTTACCTGCAGCTAGCATAAATACCCCAAACTGTTCTGATGTATGAGAAATGTATAACTAAGGTGCAGTGTACTTCTATAAATATATGAAACCTTACAACTTACAAAACTAAGTATAGAGTATCAAAGACAAAGTGAAGGGTATAAATCCTGTGTAAACTCATAAAACTGTCAACGGCATGGAGCTCTTTTATATGTACCAATATAAGCATTCTCAAATACATGAACCCATCATAAATGCATAAATAGGTAAAATATAAATTTTATACGTTGAAAAGGGCAACCATGGTTTAACGTGAGTAAGCCTCTAATAAACACAAAACAGACATCAATACAGTACCAACCAATTGAGCAATGATCAAAGTCCAAACTGTCCACAGATTTTTTCTGATCTTCTGCAAAAGATCAATCCAAAAACTGTGGCACACTCAACACCAGTGCTCAGAAACATTCCCATTACCGGTCTTCTCAGTTCCCTAACCCAATTCTTCAGACACTTACCAGGTACCATTGAACCCTTGTGGATAAGTAGGCCAAGAAGCACTTTGTTAATCACTTTCAGAGTGTCCAGGTTGCCTCTGCTGTCTCACACTTCACATGAGGATGCAAAACAAGGAAAAAACTCTGTTCACTCAATATGGTCATTATTTAAAACTTATCAATCATGTAACCATTCATCTCAGATATTATTGTGCCTCCCAGGCACCTTGGATAATAGGTATATTATTGGTAGATTGCTGCTCCACCCACTTCCCCTGCATGTGAGCGTATGTTCCAGAGAGCAGAACTGACATCAAAGCTGGTGTTTCCCCTGTTTAGGTGTTGAGAATATTATGGGCAGCTGCCAGATATTGGTAGGGTAAAACAAAACGGAGCACAGGTGTCATACAATTCTTTACTGTTCTGATATATGCCTTCTATTACATCTACACAGCAGCACATAGACTAAGAGAGAGCGGGCAAAACTAGGATCCAATCAGGTTCTGCTGCTTGCACATTTGCTGACATGTTTGAAGGCACAGTTTATTGTCCAATCTGCAAGCTGGGGGCAGAGAGGTCATACCACTGTATTTCTTAACATTAAAGTGGTTATAAACCCTTTCATATACCCAGTGAAGTGAGTGGCCTAAGGTTAAACCAAGGGATGAAACAAATCCTCCTATTTAATTTTTGCCTGTCTATCTGCAATCTTCTCTTCTCTACATCCATTCGAAGTGTTGAATTTTTAAAGTTTGCCTGAGAGTTCAGAAAAAAGGGGCAGAGAGCTGAGGTTACACTCTGCAGAGCTCAGTAAGGAGAGTTCTGAGAGCTAATTGGAGGGAAGGGACACACCCCCCTTCACACAGCACACATGAACAGAGCTGAGGCTGTCAATCTGCTGGAGCTCCCTCCCCTGTCACAATTTTTCTCTTGGTGTCAGGGACACTTGTTAGAAGTGATTCATGCTGATAGCAGTGGAACGAAGCAGCAGACAGAAATTATACTTAGTGCTCTTAATAGAGCCAAGTACACAGTGTAGAGGGATATGCTTTGTTCATATTTCATATCTAAGGCTTACAATCGGTTTAAGGCTACATTCATATGGGTACATATCCGCAGATGTTTGCTGCATTCAGAAGCAGAGAAACACTGTCTTTGAATGCAGCAATAATCTGTAATATGGCTACATTTCAACTGGCCAATTAGCTGCGGCCAGAGCACCGCAGAAACACCAACACTGGATGCGTCCAGGATATGTTGGAATTTCTATTAGCATGTAACCACTCCAAAGAATGTGAACAGCAGTGATGTGGGATGTTTACCTGTACAGAGTAAAAATCTGACAGCCACCACTGACAGCTGCTGCTACTGGCACGCATGTGTGCAGGCAGCATTTACAATCACCAGCAAGAATCTGCTGATTTTTGCCAGCAGACACCACTGGCTGCTACTATTTGGACACGAGAATGTAGCCTAGCAGAGATAAAAGTGTCACCTTTCTTGCTGTGCTGTCTGGTGGAGGTGTATGAATCCCAAAAGTGGCTAGAGCTTCAAATCATTTGGCAGATAAGAATTTTAACATTTCTTTATATCAACTGTGCATCTAGCTGTTTGCGTGAAGTTTAGCTTAATTTAAAAGAAAAACCCTCTTTCAAGTAGTGATCCAACATCCCTTTACCTCTAATAGCCTTGAATTTGTTCAGTCCTTGTAAACGTATAGGACTGTTAAGCTAATTGGAATATAAATTCTGAAGTGCCTGATTGTAACAGTCTTCCGTAGAAGACAACAGAAACATTATGTAATAACCTAATCATCATTATACCAGGAGTAGTAATCCCCTGTAAGTAAAACATATAATTACTATTAAACCATGCCATCCAGGGACCCCAGGCATACATGTGAATTGTGGTGGTAAACAAAATTGTAAGTGATTAACCCCTTGCCTACTGGGCACTTATACCCCCTTCCTGCCCAGGCCAATTTCCAGCTTTCAGCGCTGTCGCACTTTGAGTGACAATTGCGCGGTCATGCAACACTGTACCCATATGACATTTTGTATCATTTTTTTTGTGACAGATAAAGCTTTATTTTGGTGGTATTTAATCACCTCTGGGTTTTTTATTTTTTTTTAAACAAACCAAAAACCACTAAAAATTTTGAAAAAAAAATGTTTTTTCTTAGTTTTTGTTATAAAATGTTGTAAAGAAGGGATTTTTCTTCTTCACTGATGTGCGCTAATGAGGCTGCACTGATGGGCACTGATAGGCTGCACTGATGGACACTGATAGGTGGCACTGATGGGTACTGATAACCGGCATTTCCCTGTTTACATGTGAACAGCTGTGATTGGACACAGCTGATCACATGACCGAGCCGACATCTTCGGCTCTTTCCATGATCAGTGATCCGCTGTTTCCTAGGGACACAGCGCACCGCCATCGCCGCGCTGCGCACTCCCTGAGCAAGAATGGGAGGACGTCATATGACGTCCTCCCAGAATGAGAGAACCACCTTGCATCTGTCATATTACTATATGGCGGGCGGGAGGTGGTTAAAGGTAACTAATATTTTTATTCTGAGCACATTTTGTGAAGGTAGTTTTTTTTTTTGAGGACATATCAAAAGTCATCTAAGAATCCAAAACCCACAAGTTTCTCAGACAAAATTCAGCCTGTTATTAAAAGTACATGTAACCTCTAACTGAATGACACTTCAAGGTTGGTTTACTAAAACTGGACAGTACATAATCTGGTGTATCCCTGCATAGAAATCAATTAGCTTCCCAATTTTTTGTAAACGCCTAATTGAACAAGCTGAAGTTAGAAGCTAATTGACTACCATGCTCAGCTGCATCAAATTTTGCACTCTCCAGTTTTAGTAAATCATTGTTTGCTAAAGCACCATGAAAAAATATTTTTCCCCCTTTTTTCTTGTTCGAACTTTTTATTGGTTTAACAGGTAACAAAACATGAATCAGATGCAAAGCAGACATCCAGGTAGGTCTAGTGTACAACAGATACAAAACTGAGTTTAGTCCTTGGTTGCAAATTAAACACTGTACAACTTTGCTGTTGGGTCAACAGGATATCAATAGTATAGCGAAGAATATGTGGATAGTGGTCTCGAGGGACGGTCAACTAAGCCGAGTGATAGTTCCTGAAATTCTGAATCACTGCATGAGAATTGCAGTGGAGGTTAGGCCCAGGATGCATCATACAAATGGATTCTCTAAGTTCTGCTGTAGGAGAGTCATAGTGAAAGATTGTCAGGAGCAAAAAGAGAGACAGACACAGAAAAGTGGAAATAAAAGAAGCCAGAAAAGAGAAAAAAGGAAAACAAAAGGGGGGGGAAGGGGAATAGAAGGTAGTGAGGAGTTCCCCAGAGAATGTGCAGCTGCTTAATATTCAGTAAGTATGGTCCATGGGTTGGATTACATTATCGGGGCTTAAGCACTGTTGCTTCAAAATCCGGGAGTAAACAGTGCTTGATCCAGGGTTGCCATGTTCTATCGAATTTGCCCATCTGGTCTTTTTCAAGTGCCTCCATCTTTGCGTGAATCAAGGCGCGGTTCATTCTATGTTTGCTTTCAGCCACTACCAAGAAGGGGGAATTCCAGGCTCCAGCTATCATTTGTTTTGAAGCCGTTAAGAGTTGGATCAAAAACTTGAATTACCTACACATCAAAGGTGCTGATCTCAGGTTAAGGAGGTCTTTTCCCCCTTTTTTCATCCTTCCTTGCATCTCAGTGTTGCTGATTCCTTGCAGCCACTTTCTGACCACTTCATATTATATGCTTGCATGCCAGTGCTGAAAGCACAAAATATCACAGAGAAGATGTGCTGATGGTCACAACAGTGAACCATGCTTGTGTAATGTGTTAGTACTGGAGTGCCCATTTACTCACCATGTGCAGATGCTGGTGCAAGGCCCTTTACCTCCTTTTTTATTGGATTCCTAGACACATCCAAGAAGTATTAATTCATCAGCTTCCCTCCCTCTGCAGTTCAGAAAGGTCATATTTTATGAGGCAGAGGTAGCTGGACAAATGATCTGCAGCCAAGTAAGCATCCCTCCTCTGGCAGAATTTGTGTGCAGGCTACCAGACCAGACCCTAATAGTATCCAGCTTTTTCAAATGACCCAGTTTTTGTGGAGAGATTCTCCTTTATTGCGACCAGAGTACTCTAGCCCATTGCAGGCCATACATGGGTCACATTTTGAATGAATTTTCTTTAGAAAAATGGAAATTTAGTGTGTTTTGTAATCTGATAGTGCCACCATTGATTTAGAAACTCAATCAATCAAGCCTTCAATTTCACCTCGTTGCTAAAGAAAATAATTTTTGTGGCTGGGAATCTTCTTTTCCTTCTAGGTCACAGTTCATGCTCATTTCTTTTTTAATTATATTTCTTACACAATTCTCCCATCATTGATTAGAAATCTGGTAGTTTTTCAAAAAATGTCCAACATGCCCAATTACTCAAATTCGATGGCTACACGAAAACCGGCCAATACTGCAGCCAATTAATGGTGCAAAATCTGAACAAAAAAATATTTCAGAATTCGACCCATGTAGGGCCTGTACTACCATGGATTTCACGAGTGGGACACTGTCTGTGATAATCACATGTAGCTGTTTGTGTTCTGAGCTGATTTACTGAAGTATTGATTCTCAGCTTGACTTTCTTATGTTATAGATTCTAACATAAACCATATATGGGTCCAATTCTGAATTAATTTTCTTTAGAAAATTGGACATTTCATGCATTTTGTAATCTGATGGTGCCACCATTGATTTTGAGAGTCAAACGACCAAGCCTTCAATTTTACCTCATGTTGCCAAAGAGAATAATTTTTGTGACTAGGAATTTTCTTTTTTTTTTCAAGTCACAATTAAAGCTCATTTCTTTTTCACTTTTATTTTTCAGACAATTTTCCCATCAATGATTAGAAATTAGAAATAGAAAAATATTTTGGAATTTGACTCACGTATGGCCTGCATTAGACCACATTCTCACAGTAAGTTACATACGGCCACTGGAGTCCACTGGAAAGAGTGAACAGATTCTTGCAGCTGGAACAACCGGGGCATGCAATTAGCAATGGACATTCAGTTGAAACTAAAGGTGGGCTGAGCTCTGTGTGTGGCTACATAGGAACCGCAGAGGCCATTGTCACCCTGCCATTATGTTAAATAGGCTGAGCCCTGCATTTCAACCATAAGGGTCCACTGATTTGTGCCACTGGAATCCAGTCATCACGTGTAACCAGTTGTATGAAAGAGGCCTTAAGAATATGTAGGCATCCAATGGTACCCTGACTGAGTCAAAGAGATGTTGGTGTGAAGAGTTAATTGTTGTAATGGCAGTAATTGCTTTGCTGTAAGCTTTATTAGTACATTAAAATGACAATAATCTTCAAGACAAGGAATGACTCAAAATCAATTGTCTGGGGGATAATGAATTTCCTGTGGTTGAATTTCACATATACACTATATTGCCAAAAGTATTGGGATGCCTGCCTTTACAAGCACATGAACTTTAATGGCATCACAGTCTTAGTCCGTAGGGTTCAATATTGAGTTGGCTGGCCCTTTGCAGCTATAACAGCTTCAACTCTTCTGGGAAGGATGTCCACAAGGTTTAAGAGTGTGTCTATGAAAATGTTTGACCATTCTTCCAGAAAAGCATTTGTGAGGTCAAGCACTGATATTGGACAAGAAGGCCTGGCTAGCAGTCTCCACTCAAATTCGTCCTAAAGGTGTTCTATCAGGGTGGGGGCCAGGACTATGTGAGGCAGAGGGCCATCCCTAAACTGTTCCCACAAAGTTTGGAGCTTGAAATGTCTTGGTATTCTGACACCTTTAAAGTTCCCTTTATTGGATCTAAGGGGCCTAGCCCAACCCCTGAAAAAGAACCCCAAACCATAACCCCCCCTCCACCAAAACTTTACACTTGTCACAATGCAGTCAGGCAAGTACCATTCTCCTGGCAACTGCTAAACCCAGACACATCCATGGGATTTCCAGACAGAGAAGCATGATTTGTCACTCCAGAGAACACATCTCCACTGCTCTAGAGTCCAGTAGTGGCGTGCTTTACACCACTGCATCCGACACTTTGCATTGCACTTGCTGATGTGAAGCTTGGATGCAGCTGCTCAGCAATGGAAACCCATTCCATAAAGCTCTCTAAGCACTGTTGCTGTGCTAATCATAAGGTCACATGAAGTTTGAAGGTCTTTAGCTATTGACTCTGCAGACAGTCAGCGACTTCTGTGCACTGTACGCTTCAGCATGTGCTGACCCCGCTCTGTCATTTTATGTGGCCTACCACTTCGTGGCTGAGTTTCTGCTGTTCCCAGTTGCTTCCACTTTATTATAATACCTCTAACAGTTGATTGCGGAATATTTAGTAGTAAGAAATTTCACCGATGGACTTATTGCACAGGTGGCAACCTATCACGGTACCATGCTTGAATTTACTTAGCTCCTGAGAGTGACCCATTCTTTCACAAATGTTTGTAGAACCAATCTGCATGCCTAGGAGCTTGATTTTATACACCTGTTGCCATAGAGGTGATTGAAACACCTGAATCCAATGATTTGGAGGGATGTCCCAATACTTTTGTCAAAATAGTGTAGTAAACCCTATGTACAACTTGTAAACAAACTGAGAATTATACAGTTTTATATACTTGTAAAATAGAAATGGTGTCTGTCTGTTACTGAAAAGAAAAAGGAAAATTGTAGCAGAGGCATAAAAGAATACAGTGGCAGACTTGCATCAAATACATTGCAGCTAAAAGGTATAGTTGTGAGGCGCACTGCCCTATGGAGCTAAAAATCTAATCTTTCCACATGGGCATGCATTGTGTATCTGCCCAGTACCAAGTATACTGTCTTTAAATCATGTCATTTTCAATGCATTGTACAGAGTGCAGAGGCAAGCAGTGCAAAGCTCTCCATATAAAAGCAACATTTTCATCTAAACCTGGCCAAATACACAATTCTAAAAAGCTTGGTCAGTTGTCATGAAATTATGCCTCATTATTATTACCCCCTGGGATGATAATAGTTCCTTATCAAAGCCAAAGGAAAATAAGCATACATTTGATTTGCTTGTTATTTTTGTGCTATTCAGAGTCTGACTTTCACTGTGCTGTATTCTCTAAATTCGCACTGAGAAATCAAAAAGCAAAATGTACACTGCTTTTTGTTCTGTTTAATTACCAGCAGACCAGACATGCTTAATAGCTCCCTCCATCTCCCCTCATTTATTGTAAATAAGCTTCTCTATACTTTACAAAATCTGAAGAGGACCCTTCACATGCATTTGCTAGCATACAGAAGAAAAGAAAGCAAAAGTGTACAAAAGCCAGAGCCCACATAAAACAGCACCACCCACTAACTAATGCTGCCAGCAATTGAGTTTTATACAGTAACAGCATACAAGTTGCACCTGATTTATTCTTTCACAAAGAATGCAGGCGCTCACTTTCATGCTACTAAACAGGAGCTTATATACAAAATTTCTACAGTCCAACATTTAGAAAATGCAAAACAGCTACAAGGGCTAAGTAGAGTTGGACAAAGCGAGAGGATGCACAAATAATTTGTATTCACTCAACATTGGACAAACGTGAGTATAAAACATACATACCATACACTAATAGGGTCTAACAGTCTAATAAATGGTATTATCTATTTATAAAAAAAGTGCCTTTGAAGAATACTCTGTACTGAACATTGCTCTAATGAACATTGAGTTCTGTTACAAAAAGCAAAGCAAGAATAGAATAACTATTATGTTACAAACAATAGACATTTCCAGCAATATTCACTTATTAATATCAGTCCTGTTCCTTTGGGTAGCTCCACTGTTGCTTTCTCCACATTTCCCCTATTCCTAGGTGGTTATCCCCACATCTGCTGGAATCAGAAAGTACTCTAACTTAAACATGCTTAAAGTAGTTATAAACCCAAAAACAAAAATGTATATATTTCTAGTTTGCCAATCCTTAAATGTAGTGGCTGCATTAGTTTTCTTTTTTAGGCTTTTTTTCTTTAATAACACCTGATTGTCTGGTCAAACACTGTGGATTGGTCAGTGTTAGATGTACTAGCAAATTTAGATAGACTTGACTAATAAGGACTGGTTAGCTGCAACATATTACATTTTATGCTTTTGGGTTTATATACATTCTAAGGATAAATTGACTGAGAAAGATATGTTTTCTAGTGTGGCGGAACCGTTCCGCCTGGGCTTCCTTGTGCGGAGCAATGCATCTCAGCCAATGGTCCCCTTGTCCTGCAAGTCTTCCAGTGCTCTGCCAAGCAGGGTATTAGAGCTTAACCTCTTGCCGACCGCGCATAGCCGAATGACGGCTTCACGCCAGTTCTGAGTGGACGTCATATGACGTCCTCCCAGAACGCGCTCTCCTGCGCGCCCCAGGGGGCGCGCACCCGGCGATCTCCGTGATCGCTGTGTCCTACGGACACAGCTGATCACGTGATGTGGTGAAAGGCCGATCCCACCGGCCTTTTACCACGTGATCGGTGGTGTCCAATGACACGCTGATCACAGGGAAATGCAAGTGCCGGTTCTCGGCTGCACTTTCCTCACGCTGTCAGATCGTGAGGAAAGTACTGCCGAGAACCGGCAGTTGTCAGAGCGGGGATCGGCACCGATCATCAGGGCACTGATGATCAGTGCCCTGATGATCGGTGCCCAGCAGTGACACCCGCAAGTTCCGCCCAGCAGTGCGCCCACTAGCCCCGCCCACACCGTTCCCAGCAGTGCCCCCACCTGTGCCCAGCAGTGCCCCCACCTGTGCCCAGCAGTGCACCCACCTGTGCCCCTCTGCAGTGTCACCTACCTGTGCCCAGAAGTGCCACTACATGTGCCCAGCAGTGCCACCCACCTGTGCCCACCCACCTGTGCCCACCAGTGCCACCCACCTGTGCCCACCAGTGCCACCCACCTGTGCCCACCCACCAGTGCTGCCCACTAGTGCCACCCACCAGTGCAGCCCAGCAGTGCTGCCAGTCAGTGCCACCAGTCAGTGCCCAGGGGTTGTGCCAGTCAGTGCCGCCAGTCAGTGCCCAGAAGTGATGCCAGTCAGTGCCGTCTATCAGTACCCATCATCAGTGTCACCTATCAGTGCCGCCTATCAGTGCTGCATATCAGTGCCGCCTATCCGTGACCCCTAATTAGTGCTGTCTATCAGTGCCGCCTATCCGTGCCACCTCATTAGTACTGCCTATCAGTGCCCTTTAGTGCTGCCTATCAGTGCCCATCAGTGCCGCCTATCAGTGCCATCAGTGCCGCCTCATCAACGCAAATCAGTGAAGGAGAAAAAATACCTGTTTGAAAAATTTTATAAAAGAAACAAATAAACTTTTTTTTTTTTTTTCAAATTTTTTGCACTTTTTTTTAATTTATAGCGCAAAAAGTAAAGCGCCCAGTGGCGATTAAATACCACCAAAAGAAAGCTCTATTTGTGAGAAAAAAATGATCAAAATTTCATATGGGTACAATGTCGCATGACCGCGCAATTGTCAATCAAAGTGCGGCAGCGCTGAAAGCTGAAAATTGGCCTGGTAAGGAAGGGGGTATAAGTGCCTGGTAGGCAAGTGGTTAAAGACAATCCTTCACCAATATTCCAAACCACTAGTCTGAACTTCCTGTAGGGTGAAAATGAATGAGTCTTAATTAAACACAGTTCAGTATATACAGCTTCACCTCCACCAGACAGCCTAGCACCGGGTTTTTCCCACCCACAACAAAACCCTACAACCAACAATACAGTATGAACTTTAGAGAAGTGAAAGACTACATGGTCACATTTCCCTAAACAAACAGTGTAGAATGTCTGTCTCCATACCAGCTGCTAAATATGTACAGCTTTACAAAGGGGAGAAAACTGAAACAGAAAGGGCAAAATGTTATCACAAAGGGACGGTTTGTCACATCTAGAATGAATAATTTCTGCTTCCAAGAAAGCACCCAAGAACGAAAATAGTTTACCTGTCCCCAAATTACCAGAAGGTAATACAACCACATGCAGAAAAGCCAAGGCAGAGTATGTGGGACTGTCTTAAGCTGAACAATTGCCAGCAATCTGGATGTTAAATGTGCAAAATCAAGAGTTAGCGTAAACGTAAAGAGACAGAGTTTCAGGGATTCAAAACTTTTTTTTTTCAAGGAGATTAACCACTCAAACAAAGCCTATTCTGACACTTCCCTCCTACATGTAAAAATCAATATTTTTTTCTGGAAAAGTGCTTGGAACCCCCAAACATTTTATATTTTTTAAGCAGAGGCCCTAGAGAATAAAATGGTGGGTGTTGCAATTTTTTATGTCATACGGTATTTGCGCAGCAGTTTTTCAAAGGCTGAAAAAAAAAATTTTTGTGAATTTTAACTTACAAAAACAATATAATACCCAATTGTTTGGTAAAATATTAAAGATGATCTTACGCCGAGTAAATAGATTTCATGATTTAAAATTGGAATGGCAAAAAACTATGGTACTTGAAAATCTCCATAGGTGACGCTTTAAAAGCCTTAACAAGGTACCACTTAAGAGTTACACAGGAGGTCTGGTGCTAAAATTATTGTTCTTGCTATAACATTCGCAGTGATACTTCACTTGTGTGGTGCGAATATAGTTTACATATGCATGTGAAACCTATGCCTGAGTCCACCTTTGAGTATGTGCACAGGTGAATGGGGGTGTTTTAACACATTTTCTATTAATTTTTTTTCATTACACTGTCTCCTTTAATTTTTTGGGGATCACTTTTAGTGCTATCACAAGGGATGGACAAAATCCTTTGTGTTATCAATACGCATGGCAGATCCTCTTTACTGAGAAATCTGGGGTCTATTAGACCCCAGATCTTTCTTTTTAAAAGCATCTGCTCAAACCCAGATCCTTTTCCATGCCAAAAATGGTTTGCTTACATTCTCCCATTCAGCTCCATGGTAAGCCAGCGAAACCTCCGCCTTCAGTCCTGAGCTCCTTGCTGGGATGGGAAAGACTGAAGACGCACCGGAGGGTGCTGATAGGGGTGGGGAACCCTTCTGCTGCCTGTAAAATCAGTCCAGTGGCTAATTAGCTGCTAGGATTGCTTTTACATGAAATAGCGTCATCAGATCTAAAAAAAGAAACTGGTACGTTGTGGGGGCTGAAGTGGTTAAGTACCACAAATGATGTTTAGCACAAATAAATATATAGTAGAATAGAAGATGGGGGTATTTACTAAAACTGACCCCCTGTACACTGCCCTACAAACTATGGGTCCCCACCCTTTGCTCTGCTAATTCCTATCCTCTGCCCTGCTGACCCCCAGTATACTCCACTACTACTGATTTCTGTTTTTGTGCACTGCCCTGCTGACCTTATTTCCCCTGCCCCCCTGACATTTTTAACTGCACCCCCATATCAGACTGGCTAGATCTGGCCCTGGGGGGGGGGGGGGGTGGTGGATGCACTGGCCAAAGTTAAAAGGTAGAGGCCCAGAGTTTGGGGATATACAGTAGCTCTAGAAGTTACTAGAAGCAGAAGGGTGAGCGAGGTAATATGGAAGTGAGATTTATATAAAGGAACATGCTCCAGCATCCTGGGGGTTTTATTAGTATTAGTAGGAGTTGATGAGTGCAGTAATAAAGAGATGGCAGAAATTAATTAATTACATTAATTAATTAATGAGAATTGGAGTGTGGGCGGGGCAGACAGGAGGAGAGGGGTAGGAGGAGGCAGTACACATCGATCTCCTCTCTCCTCTCCTGTCAGGGAAGGGGAGGGGGGAGTGTGCTGTCTGGGCTATGTGAGCAGCTGCAGACAGCTTTCCTTGTTGGACAAAATCCATGGGTTGCCTGGGTTGGCACAGCTGAAATTTGAGGGGACATAACCCACCCCAGCAACCCCCTAGATCCGGCCATGCACCCCACACCCTCTGGCAGCAGCTATCCACACAATGTAGTTTTTATTTCTGTTCCTTCCAAAACCAGCCTCCACTTCTCATGCGCCCTTTGGAATGTCCACTCAGTCTGTAACATACATACCTCTGTCCATTACCTTTTTATTACTAACTCCTTTAATCTACTTGCTGTCACTGAAATCTGGCTTCATAAATCAGAATCTGCTTCTCCTGCTTTCCTCTCCCATGGTGGCCTCCTCTGGACTCAGTCTCCTAGACCCAGTGGACAAAAAAGATTGTGGCGTTGGAATCTTTCTATCCCAACAAAGCAGCTTTCAAATTCCTCACTCTCTTTCCTCTCTGTCCCTCTCCTCATTGAGACACTTTGTATTTCAGTTTTTCAGTTTCTCTGAGAATTGCTGATAGATAGACCAATATCAACCTTCATTGATGGCTTCTCTGCCTAGCTACCCTACTTTTCTCTCTACTTAAATTCCCATAATCATTCTGAATGACTTCAACATCCCTGTTAGTACTCCTTATACTTCTAAACTTTTCAGTCTAACCTCCTGTTTTGACCTGAAGCAATGAATACATGCTTCTACTCACTTTGATGATAATACCCTTGACCTTGTATTCCCCTACTTATGCACTCTGTGAAACATCTTCAACAATCCTTTTCTTCTCTCTGATCACTACTTTATTAGTTTCACTGTCTCCTTGTTTTCCACCTCCTCTCCCTCCAACCACCTAACAGTTACCTCTATAATTCTTCTCATCTCTGTTCTGCTACTGACCACTTTTATGACAAACTTCCATCCCTGTCCTACCCCAACCTAGCCACTTCTGTCTACAACATTTTACTGTCATCCTCCCTCACTACACACAGAATCAGGCCCATACCAACCTCGGCAAACAGATGACACCAGAAGTCTCAAAAAATGTTATGCTCTTGAGAGTCCGTGAGATTAAGTCTCCAAAAGACTTAAACCAATTTAAATCTGCCCTCCAAAAATACAATTTCTGCCTCCACATTGCCAAGCAGACCTATTGTATCTCTTTCAATAACACCCTCTTATTCAGTCACCATCAACTCTTCTCTGCCTTTAAAGAGTAACTCCACTTTCATGAAAAAAAATAAATTTGTAATAAAAATTGTAATTGAATTGTTATTAAAAATCACCTTTCCTTTTCAGTCTGCAGCTGTCATTTTCTGTAAAGTGCAATGCAATATAGCTACCTGGAGGTGTTTAGTACACAGACTGTGTACAGAACGCCACCCAGTTATGTAATTTCCTGCTTGTGTGATTGGCGTACTGATTTTCCCAAAAGTCTGTACTAAGTTGCAAGTCAAATCTTGGGCATCCCCTGCTACAAAAATGTCATTTTTAGTGAGATACCTCCAAAGGAAATTTCTTTTAAAGGGCTGCAGACCCTGCAGTTTGCCTCATTAGAGCTCTGCAGCAGCTGGCTGAAACCACTCCCATACAGATTCACTCTGCACATGGACACAAACAAACAGCTACTCCTTCAGAATAACAAAAGGTAGAAATATGCAATAGACCTCATTAAAATCCTTGCAATGTATATAGATCTCCCAGAGGTGAATGTTTTTTTCTCAACAAAAGTGGAATTACTCTCTACTTCTACCTTTAACTCTTGACTGTGTTCTCCACTGCTTCCAGCCACCAACTCACTCACTGCCCAGGATATCACCAATCAGCTCAGTGATGATGAGATCTCCATTGTACGGATATCTCCCCCACTTAACAGTGTATGTTCTCAGGTACACTCAATACTTCCTACTCCACTCTCTAACTCACATCTTCATTTCCAATATTTTTTATTACGACGTTGTGTTGCCTCCACTATGAAAGTATGTACAGATAGCATAGTGACATAGTGAATAGTATATTTTATAGAAACATGAGGCATAATCCACTATAATACTTTACAATGTTAATAATTTGCATTAATTGTGAATGTAATATCTAACATATATCTAATACAGAATTCTATTTCACTCCTAGCAAACTCCAGGTTACCTACAGCCTTAGGGTGATGGCCCATCAGTGAAGTATATGATATTATAAATTGCAATATTTATATTATTGTAGAATTATCAAATTACCCATGTAGGCGTGAAGTACACCATACATTCTTTTAAATTCAGGCTACCTACCCCTAAAGGGGAGGGGGGTTCACATCAAAATTTTTACCAATACAAGCTTTATCTCTGAGATTGCATTAATACAACTAAGTTAGAGAATAAAAAGGCTATAGAGCCTAGAAAAAGTAGGAAAAAAAGGAGAGAAGAAGAATGGGGAGAGGGGTAATTTATTCCATGCTCTGGCTCTCTCCATCCAGAGGGTTTCTCAATTGAGTATCACCTGTCAGATATTTAATAAATGCGTCCCACACCTTTCCAAACACTTTCATTTTGTCATTTAATATTGCTGATAAATGTTTGTTTATCATGATCCAGAAAAGGTTGTGCTTGAGCTGGTCAAAAGGTATAATAGTTGACTTCCAATTCTTGGCAATAGTGATTTTTTGCTGAAACAAATATGAAGATGATAAGTCATCTTTGATTTCTTGAGGAGTCCTCCAGGTTGCATCCCAGTAAGGAGTGTTTTTGAGACTTGGTCAGGTTAACCCGAGTGTGGGTATAAATAAAATTATAAACTCTGATCCAAAAGCATCACACTGCCACCATATGTGGTATGCTGCACCTTCCTGACCACAGCCTCTAAGACACTCCCAGGATATACAGGTGAAACTCGAAAAATTAGAATATCGTGCAAAAGTTCATTTATTTTAGTAATGCAACTTAAAAGGTGAAACTAATATATGAGATAGACTCATTACATGCAAAGCAAGATAGTTCAAGACGTGATTTGTCATAATTGTGATGATTATGGCTTACAAGTCATGAAAACCCCAAATCCACAATCTTAGAAAATTAGAATATTGTGAAAAGGTGCAATATTCTAGGCTCAAAGTGTCCCACTCTAATCAGCTAATTAAGCCATAACACCTGCAAAGGGTTCTTGAGCCTTTAAATGGTCTCTCAGTTTGGTTCAGTAGGAATAACAATCATGGGAAAGACTGCTGACCTGACAGTTGTGCAGAAAACCATCATTGACACCCTCCATAAGGAGGGAAAGCCTCAAAAGGTAATTGCAAAAGAAGTAGGATGTTCCCAAAGTGCTGTATCAAAGCACATTAATAGAAAGTTATGTGGAAGGGAAAAACGTGGAAGAAAAAGGTGCACAAGCAGCAGGGATGACCGCAGACTAGACAGGATTGTCAGGAAAAGGCCATTCGAAAGTGTTGGGGACTTTCACAAGGAGTGGACTGAGGCTGGAGTCAGTGCATCAAGAGCCACCACACACAGACGGATCCTGGATATGGGCTTCAAATGTCGTATTCCTCTTGTCAAGCTGCTCCTGAACAACAAACAACGTCAGAAGCATCTTACCTGGGCTAAAGAAAAACAGACCTGGTCTGTTGCTGAGTGGTCCAAAGTCCTCTTTTCTGATGAGAGCAACTTTTGCATCTCATTTGGAAACCAAGGACTCAGAGTATGGAGGAAAAATGGAGAGGCACACACTGCAAAATGCTTGAAGTCCAGTGTGAAGTTTCCGCAGTCTGTGTTGATTTGGGGAGCCATGTCATCTGCTGGTGTTGGTCCACTGTGCTTCATTAAGTCCATGGTTAACGCAGCCCTCTACCAGGAGATTTTGGAGCACTTCATGCTTCCTTCCACAGACAAGCTTTATGGGGATGCTGACTTCATTTTCCAGCTGGTTCAATGACTGTGGGATTACTGTGCTTGATTGGCCAGCAAACTCGCCTGACCTGAATCCCATAGAGAATCTTTGGGGCATTGCCAAGAGAAAGATGAGAGACATGAGACCAAACAATGCAGAAGAGCTGAAGGCCGCTATTGAAGCATCCTGGTCTTCCATAACACCTCAGCAGTGCCATAGGCTGATAGCTTCCATACCATGCCGCAGTGAGGCAGTAATTGCTGCAAAAGGGGCCCAAACCAAGTAATGAGTACATATGCATGCTTATACTTTTCAGAGGTCCGATATTGTTCTATGTACAATCCTTGTTTTATTGATTGCAATCAATATTCTAATTTTCTGAGATTGTGGATTTGGGGTTTTCATGAGCTGTAAGCCATAATCATCACAATTATGACAAATCACAGCTTGAACTATCTTGCTTTACATGTAATGAGGATATCTCATATATTAGTTTCACTTTTTAAGTTGCATTACTGAAATAAATGAACTTTTGCACAATATTCTAATTTTTCGAGTTTCACCCGTAGGAGGCCAATCTGACCAATACCATGTACCACCTTAATACCACTTTGTAATGTGCTTCACTAATGGAGGTATTTACTTGAGCCCTGGAAGTCTCTTGGGCTATTGAGTGCCATTTGTCTAGCTCAAAAGTTTCTTGGAGATTTATTTCCCAATTCTTCATATAGCCCAGCTTACCTTAAGTATTTGTTAAAATATCTTACATTTCTGAGATATGACCATGGATTTTATCAAATTTGTGGCATAAGTGTTCCATAGCTGACTTAGATACTATATCAGATCTGCGTGACACAGCTTTCAGGAAATGTGTTATCTCGGTATATCTGTAATGTTAAGATTCTGGCTTGTTATATTTCTCTATTAGAGTTTGTTTTGACAAGATTCCCCTGTTCTAACTCACATCTTCAATCTCTCCCTCTCTTCTAGTATTTTCCCCATTTTTTAAAAAAATTGGAGCACTAGTCACCCCTTAACAGCTGTACGTCCAATCTCCTTGCTCCACTTTACCTCCAAACTCTTTAACTGCCTGGTCTATAACCGACTCAGTTACTACTTCACTGAGAAAAACCTTCTTGATCTCCTTCACTCTGGATTTCACCCTCAACACTCCACAGAAACATCTCTACAAAATTCAGAAACAATTTACCAATGGCTAAAACTAATAATCACTATTCTGTACTCTTAATTCTGGTCTTCTATGTTGTCTTTGATATGGTTAACCACCCCCTTCCTCCTCAAAAATTCCACTCCTTTGGTCTTTGACTTCACACTTCATTGGTTCTCATCCTACCTATCCCAACACACCTTTAGTGTCACTTACAATTCTACCTTCTCCCTTCTTCCTTTTTCCATTGGGGTCCACCAAGGTACTGTTCTTTGACCTCTCCTTTTCTCAATCTACACCTCCTCCCTGGATCCCATGGTTTTCAATGCCATTTCTATGCTGATGACACCCAAATCAATCTCTCTATCTCTCAGGTCACTCCATCAGTCTCCTCATACGTCACTAATTTACTAACAAACATATCAATCTGGATGTCACACCACTTACATCCCACTATCTTCTACTTTTGTCCACTTTTAGGCAATCCCTGAAAACTCTTCTCTTTAGAGAAGCCTATCTTGCTTCCATCTAGCAACTGTACTTTTATATTTTCTCCATCAGCTCATCCCCTCACTGTTATTACTTCTTTGTATCACTTGACCATCTCTTTTAGATTTTAAGTTCTAAAGAGCAGGGCCCTCTGATTCCTCCTGTATTAAATTGTATTGTAACTGTACTGTCTGCACTTATGTTGTAAAGCGCTGTGCTAACTGTTGCCCCTATATAAAACCTGTATAGTGATAATAATCCCCAATGCCTAATCACTGGTTAACAGTCCACTAACCTGTAAACTGGGTGTGTATGCGTGCTACTTATTTTAGATCAGTCTGCATCATATCATTCTAACAATGTCTACGTATCTGAGTGGTCATGACCTGATTGTGTAGCCTACGTTTCTTGTTAAAATACAAAACAGAATATGATGAATCATACTTATACAACACTAATTACTGTCCTATTAATGAACTCTGCAAAAGTAAGTATCATCAAGTGAAAAATAAATAAGATTGATTTAAGTGGCTCTCGGAACTTACGAAAAAACTTTAAGGCATCACTAAGCAGCCAAGGTAAAAGTAGTGTACAGTAATATAAGAATATTGTAACAAAAAGGATGCTAGAATTGGAAAGATCTAAGAAGTCTATAAATCAGATATACATGAAAAAGGGAAGGGAAAAGAAATACTAAAAAGGTAGAAGCAACAGTAACATTCTGCTCCCGAGTGGCTAAAAATAAGCTACAGTAGCTCAGACACCGACCCATAACAGATATACAGTAGGCTGCTGCTCAATTAAATTGCAGCACAGGGAAGCTGAACACATTAACACCAGAAAAGCACTATCCAACCAAATCAAAAGGACAGGATTCATTAAAATTGTCAGACATCAGAAAAAACAGCATGACAATGCGCCAGTGGCATGACTAATTGAAGTAAACGTAACCATCACAACCTAGGGAGGCTTGAACTGGACAATACAAAGGGAAAAGTTTAGTTTGAGCAAGAGAAATGAGCAAATAAGCAACCTTTTAGATAACTCCAGTCTAAGTCTCTATGGCCCTTTCTCTAACCGTATGAAGTATCCCAGTAGTCTTAGTCACTCTTCCTGCAAATTTAACATATTTTATTTTCTGTATAACATTATGTCAAACTTACCCCTAATGCAGGTGGCCGGACACTATAGCTAGCTTCTGTGTTCCTTCCCATAAAGCAAGCAGGCCTACCAGTACTTGGTTGCCCCCAGGACTTATACACAATGCTATAGTGCCTGGCTACCATGCCGAGGCAGTCACGACCTGAGCACAGCAAACAGGTACTTGCAGTTGGCAAACAGACAAAGTGGTTCAATGACAGACCTGGTACCAGTTAGGCAAGGTTCAGAATAGTCAGGGTCAATCTGTAGTGAAAAAGGCAGGCAAAGTTCAGAGAATAGTCTGAGTTCCAATGCAAGGTCATAAAAGCAGGTGTTAAACACAATATCACAAGCATAGGACTGTGGGCTTGGCTGGCTTAAATCAGGTATGGTCTTCACCCAGAAACTGACTACATTACCTTGCAGGTGAACAAGCAGACAAGGAGAATGCATCATAGTCAAAACCAGGATGATGGAATGAGACCAGCAGCTGTGATGGAGCAGGAGCGATACGATGACAATGAACAGCTACAGGTTTATCTGACGTTTATAGTAATTTGTGTGCCACATGGTATTTAACTTACCCACATACAATAAGTAAACGAGGTGTGACAATTTAATTCCCAGAATGCTATCAGTAAAGCACTATAGTGGTGAGTCACACATCCATTCACACTCGAGCCTGTTCTGACATGTTCTAACTTGCCCCCTGGGTCACGGATCAGCTGACTCTTTACGGAGCAGTAGAAGAAATACCATAGCACAGGTGTGCATTGAGCTGCTGACAGAAAATTTGTGACAGGATTCTGGAGCAGAAGAATTATACTACTTTCACACTGATCCACCACAAAAACACAGCAAAAATGCATAGGCATTTTTACAGTGCTTTTGCTGCACTTTCTGAGTGTTTTTAAAGGACACTTGACTTAAAAACTGCACCAAAAATGCTTGTCAGAGGCATTTTTGAGGCACTTTTCAGGTGTTTTTCAGGCACTTTCCATTGATTTCAATGGAAAGAGGCGTTTTTGGGGCATTTCCCCAAACATGCCCTAAAGATGCTTCAAGCAGGAGTTTTTACACCACACCGCAAGCGCAACGCCAAGTGTGAAAATACACAGAGATATACATTCACATACATAGGGATGTGTTTTTCTTGAGCTTTTCAGGTGCTTTTTTTAATGCAAAAACTCTTCAAAAACAGTGTGAAAGTAGCCTAATATCAAAATTTGTTTGAAAATTGGCTTACGGTGAACATTCCATGTATAAATCAAGTGTTTTTGAATGGCATAGTCGGTTTAAGGAGGAACAGGAAGATGTTCACGCTAACAAGTAGTGAGCATCCAAAAAAGCAAAGGATGGATGCAAATGTGGAGTGTGAACCCTCGCACACTCATATTGAAGATTGAGTGTGTGAATGATGGCAGAAGAAATTGAACATGAACAGGGAAACAGTGCAGCAGATACTAATGGAGGATTTGGGAATGAGTAAGATTTCGGTAAAGATGGTGCCTTGAATCTTGAAAGAAGTGATGGGCCCGATGGTTGAATTGAATGTCGACTTGAACGTCGACTCAACCATTGGCCACTCGTATGTTCGCCAAACACACAAACTTGAAGGGCATTCAGGAGGCTGTTC
Organism: Staurois parvus; assembly: GCA_951230385.1. Classification (NCBI taxonomy): domain Eukaryota; kingdom Metazoa; phylum Chordata; class Amphibia; order Anura; family Ranidae; genus Staurois; species Staurois parvus. The sequence goes on along the minus strand of CATNWA010020226.1, from coordinate 47,826 downwards.
ACCCGCATCGCCCCACAATGCACTGCACTGTAAAAGTGTATTGTGATTGGCCAAAGCAGGACAGGTGCAATGCTTTGGCAGCTCACAGCACAGTTGGCCAGAGCTAGCGGTGACTCTCCACTAGCTCCGCCTAATTGTTTAAATCTGACAGGCAAACGTCAGATTACGGCGAGTGCTTAGCAGGTGCAGATTGGATTTTTTTTTATTTTGGAGAGTCAGCATCATTGTGAAAACACTGGATGCAGTGATTGATGATGGATTACAACGATGGAACCATTTTTTTTGCTTTGGCTTTTTTTTAATAACTGGTCTCTTTATTTTTTTACTAAATGTAACCGTTTAGTGAAAGGTTAGGGGTACAAGTACAAAGAAAAAGCTGGTCACCTACCCAGGTCTATAACTGGCTTTTTAAACAGTGAACATGGAAGGCGTCACAAAGTAAAAAAAAGGACTATCCAGTTCAACTTGCCAGCCTACCCCAATCTAATAATGGCTATTGTTGGCAAGGAACATGGATAAGTATAACTTATCAAAAGAGGGGGATAAGAAAGCCAGTTCAAACTGCCAGCCAGTTAGCCAACTATCAAAACCAAATTAACCTGTATAAGAACATGCGTTTTAAAAACAGGGGTTTAGTTAGCACACATTTGCAAATACATACGTAAGCCACAGAGCCCCATCACGGCACCCTGAGTATCTGTGGTCCTAACTCTATAAATCTTGAGAGTCCTCACAATGGAGGCACATGCATTTAAATGGATAGAAACAAGGGCAGGTGAACCTGAGGGAGCCCACCCCTCATTAAGGTCATGGGAGCGCACCTGACACCCAGCATGTAGCACAACAGCAGCCAGGGTGTCCAATGCACCCACTGAACCTCCACAATTAACATACAAAAAAAAAGTACCCCTTACTAATTCACAAGGGGGGGCAGCTTTAGGGTGTCCGCTAATTTAAAAGGGTACCCTTATGGTAATGAGCTTCCCTGCCGCAGAGCCCCGCAACCACCGGGCCAGGATTGTGGGGAAGCTGCCCTTGTCCCCATCAGCATGGGAACACCGTATGCTGAGGTTATATGGCCTGGTAAGCCACATGGAGGGGGGCACTTGTTTGTCCCCCCTCCCTTTTCTGGCCTTCCTGGCCTTTGCTCAGATCAGGGGTCTGGTAGGAATTTAGGGGGGTCCCTATGCTCCCCTCATTTTTGGGGGGTGGGGTTCCCCTTAAAATTCCTACCAGGCTTAAAGGGCCTGAAATGGCTTTTATGGGGAACCCCACACACTTTTTTGGGGAATGTTTTTACTGTGGAGTCCCTCCTAACCTTCCTACAAAAGGGTCTGGCATGGATTGGGGGGACCCCACGCTCTTTTGTTTTTTTATAAAAAAATGTCAGTCCTGCTGGAGCAGATTCTATACATTGTACAGATGTGCAACTTTGCAGGTAGTTTAACCACTTCAAGTCCAGACACTTCTACCCCCTTTCTGTCCAGGCCAATTTTCAGCTTTCAGTGCTATCACACTTTGAATGACAATTGAGCGGTCATGCAACACTGTACCCATAATAATTTTTTAGCATTTTTTTGAGACAGATAAAACTTTATTTTGGTGGTATTTATTCACCACTGGGATTTTTATTTTTTGGCTATCTAAATGAACATTTTGAAAACAAAAAGTGTTTTTCTTTGCAAATAATCTTTCTTCATAAATCTTGGCCAAAATGTATTCATCTATCTTTTTAGTAAAAAAAAATAACCCAAATTAGTTTATAACCAACAATTATAATTTTTTAAAAATTGTTTTTATATTTTTATTTTATTTTTTTATATTATTATTTATGTTTTTTGGGTTTTTTTTTTTTAACATACTGTCACCCTGGCAGTACAATGTCACCATAGTGACACTGTACTACTTGTGGGGGTGATGAAGATTTTGTTTTTTTTTTTTTACACCCATAAAGGCTGTAAAAGCAATCATTTCTCCTTATCTCTGGCTACATTCTTACAGCCATTGAGAAATACTGTGAGAGCTGTGATTGGTCAGAGCTTGTCACGTGGTACAAGGCTGTTGTGAATAGCCTTGTACCATGTGACCTCTGTGATCATTCACAGATTTCACACGTAATAAGCAATGATGTCAGAAAGGGACATCTTGTTTACTACTGTTCCTGTGATCACTGATTGGCCAATCAGTGGTCACATGAATCGGGACCTCACACAGAGGTCCCGTACAGCGATCGGTGTTCCAGAGGACACAGCAGGCACTGGATTGCGATGCCGAACGCTCCCAGGGAGCGCGTACAGGCAGTGAATGTGGAGGCCATTTATAAACGGCCACCCGCTCCTGCACTGCTCCCGTCCGGCTGTTTATGTACATGGACCGGACAGGAAGTGGTTAAAGGGACCCCCCAGACATGATATTTAAATTATTTTAAATTATTTTTTTCTTTTTTTTTTAACTTTAAGCAGTTAAAAATGACTGCCCCTTTAAGACGATACTTTTCGGGAAAGAAAATCACTTATTCATGTTTCTCAGGGCAGTACCTGGGTCCCCATACCCCTTTTATGGCCAATAACTTGCATATAATATATAACTTACATATTGGCACTATTTAATTTACAAGTTCGAGTCCTATAGATTTGCATTAGGTTTGAAGTTCCTGGTCGAACATTTATTATTGAATGTTCGACCGCAAACCGAACACGGTTGAAAAGAGATCAGAAATAACATTGTCTTCAAATTCCATTAATTCTTTTGAAAAGTGCAGAGTTGGTTGATATTTTTTTTCATTCTATTCCGGAAATTACATTTTCTCACCTTGTACATAGAAATAGTACAGGTATAAAAAAACCCTTGTTCTTTTAACCTCTGCAGCTGCAGCTGCAAAGATGAACTAAATACAGTTAAAGCAGAGCTCCACCCAAAAAGGGACGTTCCTCTTTAAGTCTTTGTCCCTTGCTCCCTGTTAAGGATTGGCTCCTTTGGGGAGCACAGGGGGGGAGCAGGTACCAGAATTTGACAGGTACCTGTTCCCACTTCCACTGCAATCGCTTCAGGCGATCGGAAGTGGCAGTTGCCCTTCCCCCTCCCTCCCCGTAGTCTTCTGGGACACATGAAAGGTCCCAGAAGACTACAGGATCATTCACAAAGTGCAGTGTTACTCGCACATGCTCAGTGGGTGTCCAGCTGTGAAGCCGCAAGCTGTCACAGTCGAATGCCTATACTGAAGATGCCGGCACCGGGGAGAGCAGACAGCTGGAGAAACCAGCTGTGGTGAGGACACCTCTGGATCGAGGAACAGGTAAGTGTCTGTATTTTAAAAGTTAGCAGCTACAGTTTTTGTAGCTGCTGACTTTTTTTTTTTCAACTGGAACTCCCCTTTAAGGTATCTCTAACTACTTTTCTTGCCAGAAAAATGTACAGGATTTCTTTTACAACAGCTGAACCTTGGAGTCAACTACTGTGTATGTAATATGACTTACATTACACCTTTGTGAGACTGTAGTTCCACAGTATACAGTAGTACCAATGGAGGAAATGGGATTTATTGCTGGTGTTCAATTGGCTCATCTGAGAGTCTAAAAATCAGTAGGTCTCACTATAAAATTTTAAACATGATGATTACAGGTAACCGTAATTGGGTTTTCTTAAATGATGAAAACTAAGAGGGTTCATGTGTGGCGGTCCAAGATGGTGGACGCCTGAAGACAGAGCTCCGCTGACCCTCAGCTTCCATGGCCCTCCTGCTCAGCTCCTATAGCTCCTGCAGCTTTGGGAGAGCCCTCTCCCAAGTCAAGGCACACTCCAGCATTCCCATGGGAAAAATCGGGTGCTGGAAGCTGCCCACGCCGCCTCCTCCAGAAACCCGGGCTTTGGTGCTAGATCGCTTCTTCACTAGGCCTGCATCCCCGTCCTCGAGTAGCGGTGGCAGCCCCGGAGAGTGCTCCAGGACATCCACTGAGATGGAAGGGACGGACACAGACTGCAGCTTCACACCCCTCGCTAGTGACCCCTTCTCTGATGATGGACACCTTGGAAGACAAACTGCAAATATTTTTACATAACATTACCTCCACTATCTCTGCTGAAGTCGAGAAATTGGCTCAGAAGCTTAGGGGGGAGATTACTCAAATAGGAGACCGCACAGATCACCTTGAGTCTAAATTTGACGAACTGGTACAATATGTACATGTTCTGGAGGAAGATAATATCAGTCTTAAACACTCTGTGTCTCAATTACAACTCCAACAGGAAGATTTTGAAAATAGGGAGCGTCGTCAGAATATTCGTATTCGCGGCATATCCAAAACAGTCTCTGACCCTCAACTCCAATGCCACTTGCTGTCTCTATTCACTACTCTAGCTCCTAAGGTCCCTGAGGTTGATTGGTGAATGGATCGGGCCCATAGGTCGTTATGCCTGAAATCCTCCGAGGGCACCAGGCCTAGAGATGTCATCATCCACTTCCACTACTTTGACAGTAAAGAAGCTGTGCTCTCTTCTACTTGCAATAAGCCCTCTTTGGAATTCAAGGGAGACAGGCTCCAAATTTTCAGTGATTTATCTCCAATCACCCTGGCCAAAAGGCGGTTCCTAAAGCCAGTCACTATTCATCTCCAACAACATCATATACCATACAGATGGGGATTTCCCTTCAAGCTAGTTGTCTCCAAGGATAACACTTAAGTTATACTCCGTGATCTACATGAAGTGGACTCCTTTTTCAAACAGCTGGGGCTCCCTCCCCTGCCAGATGAGGCACCTCCACTACCTCCTATCCCATCCAGGTCTTCTGCCACTCCACGCAAGATCTAGAAACCTGGAAGGAAGCAATTTCCTCATACGCCTCAACGTCCGTGGCTTCCTGGTTTGATGGGCCCTGCCACCTGACGCTCTTGTATGACAGGTCTCCTGCCCTGTTAATTGGGATACTTTATTCCCATATGTGCCGTAGCACATTTTTTTTTTTTTTTTCTTTTTGTTTCTGCATTAATATGTCTTGACTATAAGGGTTATGTATATTCCTGAGGTAGGCTTCTAGTAAAATGGGCCACCTGCCGTGTTGCCCCTGGAACAGTAGGTCTTTGGCCCTGACGACTCGGGATATTACCAATCTCCCGGGTGTATAACTTTGCTGATATCTTTGTTTCTAGCTGTGATCCTTACGGCCTTTGTCTTGAGTGATACATGTAGAAGGCTCATTGCCTTGATAATCACCTGCATCTCTATCCCTGTTGTTTTCTGTTTTACCTCATTGATGATAATTTTCTTGCATAATCAAGTTACACAGCTGATATACCCATTGTTGTTTCATGATGACTTTAAGGCTGTTGACATATACAGTATTATATTTATTCAGGAAACTCATTTCAAACAAGATGGCTCTTTTCATTTTGCCTCTAAGAACTTTCCACAATCCTATTCAGCTTTTGACCCCTCCGGGAAAGCCAGAGTGGCTATTTTGATTAGAAAAAACTGCTCCCTGTGAGTCTCCTCCTCCAGGGTTGACCCACTTGGTCACGATGATTTATTAGAATGTATGTACGAGGGTTTCCCATTTGTGCTTTTGAACTTGTATGCTCCTAATTCTGGTCAGCGGACATTTCTCTCTCAAACACTAGATAAATTATATTCCCTATCCACTCCATGCATGATTGTTGGAGGAGATTTTAACTTGATTATGTCTCCTCACAAAGATGGGAAGGTTCTCTTTGCATATACTCCGTTGAAAAAGCAATGCTCCTCCTTGACAGCTTTCCGTAAACTGATACAGGAGCATCGCCTTTTTGATGCCTACCGGGTCAAACATCCTCTCCATAGGCAGTTCATATTTTACTCCACTCCACATTGCATATTCTCACGCTGGGATAAATTTTTTTGTCACTGCCCCCCTGCTCCCATTTTTGGCCTCCTCCGAGATCAATCCTGTAACTTGGTCAGATCATGCTTCACTGTTGCTTAATCTCCTTCTACCTAACTCCCCCCCTATGATCTGTCACTGGCACCTCAATGAGAGTTTCCTGCATTTAGACCACCTTCAAAAAGAACTCTCTCAGGGTCTGGATGCATATTTTCAATGCAATGTTGGTAGCCTCATCTTCAACCCTATGGGAAGTTCACAAGGCTGTCTTCAGAGGCCTTTGTATTTCTCTGGGCACTCGTTTAAAGAAGGTCTTGGTTTGTACCAATCTCTTTTAAGTCGACTGTCCATAGCTGAAATATGACTATTGGACAAACCAGGCTTCAGAAAGTATCCCACTTACGTGACCAAATCAGAGCCCTTGAGTTGCACAAAACTGCCCAATCGCTTGCTTGGGCTAGGCAGAAATTCTATGAATTCTCTAACAAACTGCACCACATGTTTGTAAACAGACTCAAACATCCCCCTCGCTGCCAGGTCACCTACTCCAGTCAGATGGCAAACCCACATATGATCCGCATGTAATGGCTATTGTTTTTGGGGAATATTATGAACAGCTCTATAATTGCCTAGCCCCTGATATCCACCCTCCCCTTCAGAAGGTGGCCTTTGATGCTTTCTTTGACTCCTTACGACTACCTAGTTTGTCGCCTTCTGATGTAATGGCTCTAAAGGCGGACATCTCTACGAAGGAAATACTAGATGTTGTCAAACATCTCCCTACACACAAATCTCTGGGATCAGACTGTCTTCCTTACTCATATTACAAGACCTTTATTGGTATCCTGGCCCCCCACCTTCTCTCCTTGTTCTGGGATCTCCAGAAAAGGTCACTTCCAGATGATGATTTTACACGCGCATACATCTCTGTGATCCCCTAACTGGACAAGGACCACTCCCTACCGGAAAACTATCACCCTATAGCTTTATTAAACTCTGATTACAAGATATTTACAAAAATACTAGCTAACAGGTTGGCCAATTGTATTTCTAAGCTTACACGCAAAGACCAGGTGGGTTTTGTACCGACTAGACATGACGCAGATAACACTAGGACTATCGATTTGATCAATCTTGTTAATAAGTCCTTGACTCCTGCTCTCTTGTTGAGCTTGGATGCCCAAAAAGCATTTGACCCACTTAGCTGGCCTTATATGTTTCTGGTCCTGGAAAGATTTGGGTTGAGTGGTCCATTTATTGCAGCTCTGAAAGCTCTATATTCCACCCCCACCTCCCAGGTCAAATTGGCGTAATTGTTATCACCCCCCTACTGGACTTCAAATGGTATGCGACAGGGGTGCCCACTTTCCCCTTTCCTGTTTATCCTCTGTCTAGAACCCCTGGCCATAGCCATTAGATCCAATCCAGACATACAGAGGATACACATGCATGACAGTGACTTTAAATTGACCCTGTTCGCTGATGATATCTTGCTGACGCTGACGGAGCCTCACACTACCTTACCTGTTTTGCATCATACTTTACAGCTCTTTAGTGCCTTCTCAGGATATAAAGTTATTGCGCACTACCACTCCATATAACACCTACAGTCTTATCTTCCCATCAGTTAAATTATCCTCATTCCCTGAAATATTTGGGTACCAATCTTACTTCCCCATACCATTCCATTTACTCGGCTAACTTCCCCCCTCTGTTTCATGCAATTTTCCAATCCTTTCCATGCAATTTCCCAATCCTTAAAATCCTGGGACAACCTTCCTCTTTCCTTGGATGGATCAATGTACTAAAAATGATCATATTGCCCAAGCTCTTGTATCTGTTTGAGACACGTCCTGTTCCTATTCCCATGCCCAAATTGCGCTCCCTTCAGAAATCCTTCCTCCACTTCATCTGGCATAATAAATCTCAATGGATTGCCTGTACTGTCCTTCTTTCCCCTCAATCTAGAGGGGTCTGGGGACCCCAGACATTGTGATGTACTATTTAGCTACGCACCTCCGGGCTCTTGTCTACCTCCCAGCGCCCCTCTAATAAATGGGCCGAGATTGAATGGCTACAACTCAGCCCAACGCACCCTTGTTCTCTCCTCTGGTCTATGACCAACACTGACACTTTCTCTTACAAACGTCTCCTGCTTGGACCCATGCAGTTCACGTTATCTATATGAAGGTGGTGTAGGGTCAAATTCGCCCTATTCTCCCTGTGTTCCCCCTTGACCCATGTCATATTCAATCCATACCTCCAAGATAGCCTGGTCTTGGCTCGTGTGTGTCCTTGGACCGAGGCCAACCTATTTCAGCTGCGACACTTGGTCCATCCAGTGACACGTAAACTTAAATCATTCCCTGACATTCAAAAAGCCACTCATATGCTACCCTACCAATATTATGTTTATTTACAGATACTTCATTTCTTTTCCTCCAAAGCCTCTTCTCTGACTCTTGAGAAGCCTACCCTTTTTGAGCATATCTGCATCCAAGACCCATACCAACGGGGCATAATTTCCTCTACGAATAAGCTGCTTTTAGACGCCTGCCCCCTTTCTATTGATATCCACCTTTATATGCGTAAATGGCCCCGAGTCCTTCAATGTGACATTGCCTTAGATCAATGGAGAAGGATTTGGGAGGCTACTTCCAGATCTTCTATATGTGTAGTATATAAAGAAAATACTTATAAAATCCCGATGTTTTGGTATAGGACTCCTGAGTTTCTCCATGTTCATAATCCGAATGTTTCTTCTGTCTGCTGGCATTGTGGCAAGGAAACTGGCACTCTTTTCCACATTTTCTGGGCCTGCCAGTACATTGCACCCTTTTGGAGAGAGGTCCTTGCCCTACTACAGCTACTTTTGCGGGCTTCTATCCCATTTGAGCCCATTCACTTTTTGTTTGGCCTACCTTTTTTAGGCCTCTCCAAATTTGCAAGGAAAGTTTCCTCTCATGTTTTAACAGTGGCCAGGAGAACCATTCCCATGCATTGGCTTTCTACTACACCCCCTATGCTATCCAAATTGATGAAGGTTATAGCAGAGATTAGAAAAATGAAGTACCTAACTGCATCGCACGCTAATTCTGTTCCCACATTTGAAGCAGTTTGGGACCCATGAGATACTTCCACTTCTGACTTGTCTGCTCAAATTGTCTGAAAATGATTGCCAATTCACTGTTCTGTATTGACATTGTATGTATCTAAGTACCTATCATCGATGAGCCTTTTTTTCTGTTTCTTCTTTTCTGCTTTGTGTTTGCCATACCGTATTTCTATGCAACCCTGTTTGTTGTAATTGTTTGAAAATCAATAAAAAGTGAATTACAAAAAAATTGTGAAAACTAAAGTTGAAGCCTGGGAGACTGGAACCAAGTACCAAAGTAAATACCAGATATAATTTTGTGATTAAAGGAGTTGATAATCTTCATACAATAAATTGTGTGAATATTCAAATCAATTATCTAATCATGTAAAAAGTACATTTCTGTTCAGTTTGATTACCCAATCGTAATTTGATATCAAAAGTAAATATTCACATAAATTATGTATGTATTGTGTAAAGAATCTCAACTTCTTTAGTAGTAGTTCTTTCAGTGTCAGTGAATCAAAATATATTCCAGGAAAACAGTGCTCAGCCAGGGTCATACACCACACAGAATTTAGGTCTAGTGGTAAAATCAGATACAGATTAGAGGCCATGAACAGGACAAACAGCAGATAGTAATCCTGAATCAGGGGCATAGATAAGGGGGAGTTAGGGGGGTCCCCCAGGCAACTTCCCCCCTCCATGGGTGTTGTGCTCAGGCAGGGTTCCGAATCGTCCATCAGGAGGAAGCTGTCCACAAACATAAAGGCGGGCTGGCTTCAGCTGTGAAGTCCAAGTGTCTGTCACACAGCCCAGCCAGCGCACTCCGCTCTCTTTGCATGGATAGGAGAGGGGAAGGATCTATCTGTTCCACCTCCACTCGCCCCTATCTCGCTGTGTCTGCCCCACCTACCCTGCTATCCTCCGTGTGTATCCTGTGCATGAGAACGTGGATATATGAGTGGGCGATTGGAAATACATGAGCCAGGAGATCCATTGGCTGCAAGACTGATGCCTCTGCCTGAGCCTGCAGATATCAGCCTGGGATGAGTGAGCAGTTCACTGAACTCTCTCCATTTCCTTCCCTTCTCTCCTCAATCTATACCCCCCCCCCCCTTGTTCTTCCAGGAGCTTCACACACTTGCCCAGTTAATTTCATTAATTTCCAGATGCTGATGTAAGGGGGCACTCTGCTGGTTTCTGATGTAAGGGATCACTCCACTGGATTCTGATGTAAGGAGGCACTCTACCAGATTCCGATGTAAGGAGGGACTCTGCTGTAAGGTGGAGCTCTGCGGACTCTGATTTTAAGGTGGTGGAACTCTGGGAACACTGGTGTAAGGTGGGACTTTGGAGACACAGGTGTAAGGGGGGGGGGAGCTGGGGACTTTCATGCACATAGACTCTGATGTGAATGTGGTGCTCATCCTGACTGCTGCATTCCATATGTTGTTTTGCTTTTTTTACTTACTCCTGACCCCTGCACTCTATACATTATGCTCTAAGGCACTTTTACCCCCTTCCTGCCCAGGCCAATTTTCAGGTTTCAGCGCTCTCACACTTTGAATGACAATTGCACGGTCATGCAACAATGTACCCAAACTAAATTATTATCATTTTGCTCACACAACTAGAGATTTCTTTTGGTGGTATTTAATCACCGCTGGGGTTTTTATTTTTTGATAAATTAACAAAAAAAGACAGAAAATTTTGAAAGCAAAACATGTTTTTCTTCGTTTCTGTTATATAAGTTTGCAAACAAAAAATTGTTCTTCGTAAATTTAGGCCAATATGTATTCTACTACATTTCTTTGGTGAAAATTACCCAAATCAGTATTTATTATTTAGTCTGTAGGAAAGTTATAGAGTTCACAAACTATGGGATATATCTGAAAATTGATCAATCCTAAGTACTGATGGCCAATCTAAATTCTTGAGGCCCAAAAATGTCAGAACAGTACAGATATCCCCCAAATGACCCCTTTTTCCAAAGTAAACAGTCCAATGTATTTCATAAGAGGCATGGCAAGTTTTTTAAAGTTGTAATTTTTTTTCATAATTTTTGGGAAAATGAAGAAATGAAAAAAATCATTTTCACAATTTTTTTTTTACACACTGTCACCAGTGCAGTACAGCGTCATCATATAACAGGTGTGATGGTGATTAGGGACACTGATTTGTCACACTACAAAACAAATTTGATCATTTTGTTTTCAATTTTTTAATTATTTCATATTACACTATGCTCAAAGTAGTATAATGTTACCATAGTAACATTGTTCTACTTTGTGGAAGTGATTAGTTTTTTTTTTTACACAATTTGATTGCTGATAGCAAAGACTTTATTTGCTATAAAGCAAGCATTTAACTGAATGAAATTGGGTCGTTCAGTTTTTTTTGTTGTGATTAGCTGTGACTGGACACGGCTAATCACATGACACAGATGGGCTGTGATTGTCCCAGCCTGTGCATGTGATCACTGTGACCATTCACAGCTAGATACACTTGTATACAATGGATGGCATGAAAGGAAGCCATCCATTGTATACAACTGTCATGTGGCTTGCTGTGATTGTTCACAGCAGGTCACATGGTACTGGCAACGGGACCAGTACACAGATCTGTCATCAGCTGTGTCCGAGATACACAGCCAGTGACAGATCTCTCCACAGCGTGGCCCTGCAGGAATGTGTAATGCGCGATCCCGGAAGGACGTCATATTACACCCTCCTGGAGGGATGAGAGGCTCGCCCGGCCATCAATTTACTATAGGCTGGGCGGGAAGTAGTTAAGGTAGGTGCAGTAAGGCAGCCCATACATTAGTCATTTCACTCAAACAGTAAAAAAAAAATTAGCAGATTCCTCCATCCACATATTCAAGGTGGTGATCAGTGTATTCTGAGAGCGGAGGAGTCCCACTGTTAAGCTGGCCATAGATGAGTCAATGGTTGAACAAAAAAGAAAAACTGACCTGATTCGAGTGTGTGTGGATGGTGGAATCCTCCTGTTGAGCAGAGAGACTCCCCTACCATCAGAATACATTGATAAGCGTTGGTGGCCATAGCCTGCGGCACTGATCAAGCAGTAAAAATCTGATAGGGCAGTTGTACAATAGTCAGTTGGTAGATCGATTTCTGCACAATCTCCCTGCACATACATAAATCAAAATATGACCAGTCCCTGCATAATTTTCTATCTGTGTATTGCAGGCTTTAGAACACAATAACAGAGTGAGGAGAATTTCTTCATCCACCTTGCTTTTTTCTTTTCTTTTTTTTTTATAAGCTCATTGGCTGATTGAAAAAAATAAATAAATATCCATGTATGGCCAGTCCTACACTTGCACTCCATATATGTTATGTGTTCCATATGTCTAATTGAAGTTTTTGTTTTTCAACAGTTGCTCATTGCTGTGTAGTTTACAACTGTTTTAATGAAGTTCATTTTCACTGAAGGCTCAGACAAAGTGTTAGCTCTCTGTCTTTATTCTGTTGATGCATCTGTGAGGAGGACTGCCTGTTTAACCCCTAAAACCCCACACCACCACACCACAACTGCAATGGGTCACATTTGATAGGTGCTACTACCTACTTAGTGCAACAGCCTGTATAATGTTTGCCCCAGTCTGCTGCTTTTGCAGCTTAAGGGGGAATGTTGGGGGTGATACAAATGAGGCTCAGTCGTGAGCTGAACCCCTCCCCCTCTGAAAAAAAAAATATCTATGGCCCTGACCAGGACAGAATATTTTTGATCAGACACAGAGGCTCAAGCTTGCCTGTACTGCAATCTCTATTTTGATAAGTATATAGATCATAGATTGTAAGCTCTAACGAGCAGGGCCCTCTGTTTCCTCTTGTACCAAATTGTATTGTAACTGTAATATCTACCTTCATTTTGTAAAGCGCTGCGCAAGCTGTTGGCACAATATAAATCCTGTATAGTAATAATAATAATATAGTATACATTTGAACTCAGTTGTCTCCTAGCAGATGCCAGTTGAGGCTCCTTCAGAACTAGGAGAGATGAAGGACTGCCAACTGCATAGCTGAAGCGTGTGTGGACTTGAAAAGTAAAATGCATGGCACATGGCAACTCACCAGCAGACCAGCTTGCTGTCCAGCATGAAAAGAATATCAGTCCAATGCTGCTCCCATGTTAGCAAGGGAGATTTGGCAATGTTCTGGACCAGCAAGGGAATGATTTGTTAGAAGTAAATAGAAGTCTCTCCTAGGTGTTTGTGCCTGGCGATTTGTCTCCAGAAGCAAAATCCTGTGACATTAGTCTAAAATACAAACCCTCTTGAGAATCTGTTTAACTAGAAGTAAAAAGATCACATCTCATGACTCATGGCCAACTCTAGCCTTTAAGGCAAGATGACAACATGATGCTTGGATAAAGTGTGGTTCTGGGGTAGGCTGCACCAACACCTGTACAATCTAAGGTCCCTAACTTACATTCATACATACACATATTCGGGCCAATTTAGACAGGATCCAATTAACCTACCAGCATGTCTTTGGAGTGTGGGAGGAAACCAGAGCACCCGGAGGAAACCCACGCAAGCACAGGGAGAACATGCAAACTCCATGTAATAATAATAATAGTACTGCAGATTAAAACTCATTAGCCCTGCTGATCATTACCCATCACATCTTAGCACAGCCCTGCCCTATACTGCCTATAACAATATACTTATAGTGACATTATCAAGGTATCACTACTAATATGCATTACATTGTAATGCCCATGATAACCTGTCTATTATACTTCAGTGGAATAATAACTATAAGTGATTGTATTCATGGTTATGATTCACTTTCGTCTACTTTAAATGAATAATGCTATCTTTTCACTCAGAGGTGTAAGAAGGTAGCATCTGATTCAACTCACAGACTGCCATCCAAAACTGATATATAGATTGGATATGGATGGATATAGCCTTTAAAGTAGAAAGCAAACCATTTTTTTTCATTTTGGGCAGAGTAAGAGAGGGTTATAACCACTGTCAGGTTTTTTTTTGTGCCATCTGTGTCCCATTGCAGAGGTTTCCATTCAATTTCTGTCCCCTAGTCCCTGTACTGTGACATTTACACACTGTTAACTCGATTTATATTTTTCTCTTCAAGTCAAAAAATAAAAGAGACTGCTATTTCAGAGCAGGCACATGGTAGCTATAGCAAACAGTTCACAAGCTTGAGCAGTCAAATGTTATGAAGCCCTGGAATCCCTGTGCATCAGACCTGCCAGAGGTTATCAGCCTATTTGTTTTTCTAAGTGGCACAATTGAAACTGATCTTTGTCTCATGAGCACAGGGATTAATTAAAAGCTCCATTTTAATATGTGTCACAACAAAATTCTTGTTAAGATGAAATCATTATCTAAGCCCAATAATGCCGCCCTTGTTCTACACAAGAGAACAGAAAAATGGCTATGGCTGCTGTCTGTTTTAAGATGAAATTGTTTGAATTATTGTATTTAAGTCCATGATAACCTGAATTAAATTATACATACACCAATTTGCGCTCAACATTTGAAACAAAAAAGCAAGAAAACTCAATAGCTATTCACAAAAACTTTCCTTGGCTTTTGAAAAATCTGGTATCTCATTTGTTTGCTTTTTTATTTTCCAACATTTATAAGAGCCTGTGTTGATGGGCTTTTGTTCACTTCCAGCAGGTTTTGCATTCCAGGGTCTATGGGAATGGAAAACCCGAATAAGGCAGGTCAGAAGGGATATCAGATGCAGGTCAAATGCAACAGTCAATGAATTATGAATGATAAACCATCAACAGAAGCTCAAATCCCCTAGACACTGACCCTAAAGGAGCTGTGGCTATGGAGTTTAGGGAAGTAGGTATCCTTACCCCCCTTTCACTTCCATTGTGTGACATTAAATATACCTGAGAATAAATTTGGGTTTCTGCATATGGGCATGAAACCCAGAAGTCAACAAAATTCAGTAACAAAAAAGGCATTCTTTAAAAGTAATTGTAAACCTCAGACATGAAATACAGTATATCCCTCTATAGTGTGTACTTTTTTCAATTCAGAGCGTTTAATTTCTGTCTGCTGCCTCGTTTCTTTGATATCTGCATGAACATTTCCCAAAAGTATTCCTGACATCAAAAGGTAAAAAGGTGACAGGCGAGGGAGCTCCAGCACACAGCCTATGATGGACGGCCTCAGCTCTGTTTCTGTGTGCTATGCGAAGGGGGATGTCCCTTCCCTCAAATAAGCTCTCAGCTTTTCTCACTTAGTTTAACTTGAGCTCCCCACCCCATGCATTTGAAAGATCAGACAAGTTTTATAATTTCTGGACTTTGAACAGCTATGGTGGAGAGAGACTATATATGTGAGGTTTACAACCACTTTAAGAAACCTTTTAAGATATGTTAAATAAAGTGTTTACTGTACATTCTCCAAGAGTTAAAACTGCATACCTGTTGTCTTCCACAGGGGACTAAGAGCAGTCTAAGGGCAGCAGAAAAGGCTAACATCCCTCCATGATTTAACTATGTACCTAGCCCATATGTGTACCTACTTAGTAGATACAAAAAAAAAATGATACCACTCAAATGCCCCAATCTGCTTTCTCAGTCAGCTTGTCACAATGTTTTCAGGTGCTGATTGGATTGAATACCAGCTCATCCAAGACTACAGCAAAATGGCAACTTCAAATAAGCCCCTACTGGATGAAATGCATTAGAGGGGGTTTCCTATGGGTAGGAAAACAAGCTGAAGCCATTTCTTACCAAGGTAAGTTTACCATATCCCAAGACTGGGTACAGATAGGTGCCATTTTGTTGTGACCCAGATATATCAGCAGCATGAACCCCTTTGAGCATATGTAATACAGTGAGATTATTGAGATCTTGGGGATCATTTAGCTAAAATTCCTTTTCCTTACCATCAAGGCCAATTTTGTTCAGTGGTTAAGTTATTTGATTTTCAAGTTTATGTTAAGTAGTTAATTTATTCTGATTGCAGACAGTAACTTTCACTTATTTTTTATATCTAGCTGTTAGCAGCACATGGACTGGACTTGCATTGGTCTGACCTTGCTATCATTTCAGTAAACCTCTATTCCAAAGGAAAATGTTACTCTGCCATTTAAAATGATGATTGCTTATAACTGATCAGGCTTGAGTTAAATTCTGTGACCAATGCCTGAGATAACATAAAAGAGGTTTCAATGATTTTTTTAACTGTCAACCTGCAGATGTAATAGAGACAGCTGACACGAACATATCATAAACCTAGCTAAGACTGTGATACTGCTTGTAGTCAGGCCATAAATTGCTACATATAACTGGCAGGTATAATCACACCAGTGTTGTTAGAGGAATCATGGTTTTATATCATCAATGCTCATCTTCACTGTAGCTTTTGACTATTCTATGCGGACTAAACTGACCAAGTACAGAGGTGATAGCAATTCATTAGAAAATAGAGACAAGGATTATCCACAAATATGATTTTGTCACAAATATGCTTGAATAGAGTGCCAATTTTATGCCAGAAATGCTTCTTTTCCTCTGCCTGACACTGTTAAGTGTGATGTTAAAAAAATTAACAAGAGTATCACTTTAAAATAAATTTGAGGTACAAGGCATATTTAAGCCAGATGTTTTGTTACATAATACAAGAAGGTGCTGTGAAATCTGACATAAAGTTCACCAGTTAAATGACCATGCACCATTTCAGCCTGATTTCATTGCAGATTTTTAAGGAAGATGTAATTGCTTGGGTAATGACTAAGAAAATTAGAGTTCTTTAAATTTACTTCTTGAAAGTAAACACATTTTTTCCAGACATTTGTTTGTACTGTGACGATTAACCTTGGTTACTAGTTTCTGCACAATGTGCTTATTTTAAGGATGAGCAGCAAACAGGGACAAATATTAGATTTGCAAGCTACACTGATATTGAAAATATAAACCTCTCAGTGACCTCTTTAAATGTCTCACTTTGGTATAGTGATAATCTTGACCTTCATTCACATAATGCAACAGGCATCAAAAGCTGATGTTTTGGGATATTGCATGATCCCTTTACTGAGTAAGGAGGATTAGGAGTTGCACTGAACTCAGTGCCACCCTTGTCTTTCCAAAAGTCACATACAAAAACCATTAGATTGGAAAGTCAATTTTAGTGAGCAGGCCATCATAAATCACATTACAGCATGCCAGTCACAGCATCTCTGGACAGAGCACCAGCCCAGGCCATTATACCCATTAGCGTGATATCACTTAAGCAAGCCTGCTAATAGCCATTATAAAAAACTGCCTCCAGCAGAGCTGCCTATGCCATTGTCACGTACCTGATGGGAGACTGAATTGACGAGGTCGGCCTCACTTGTGTCACTAGCCCTGACCCCGCTGAGGTTGGAACAGAGGGAGTCTAGGGACCAGGGGGACAAGAGCGCCAGTGGTTATTGCTTGCGGCTCTTGCAGGTGGTGACCTTGGTAGGCAGAGTATCCTCTGATTTGAGCACCGTAATAGCAGACAGAGCAGGTTCTGTGTAGTGCCCGATGTACAGCAGAGCAAGGTAGGTAGCCAGGACACAGGACAGGAGCAGGGTCATAGGATAGCCGGGGTCATCAACAGTCGGGCAGCGCGGTACAGAATCAGAGGGAAAAGCCAAAGTCAGGAGCAGAGCCAAAGTCAGAAACCAGGAGCAAGAGAGTAATCGGAGTCGGGTCAGGAACAAGCCGGGTCAGCAACAAAGGAATTGTACAGGAGCAAGCAGGACACAGGGGGGAGCTGAAGACCAGTCAGCACTGAACCTGAGCAGAGGCCCTCCTTAAATAGCCCGTCTGGCGCCAATCTTCGCGTGTGTGTGCACGTGTGCGTGCATGTGCACGATCACGCATTCCTGCTTGCCTGCGCACAACTGGCAATTCTTCTGGGGGGATCTCTTTCGAGCATGCGCGTTCCCAATCGCGATTCTTCTTGCCGGAAATCCCTTACAGCCATTATGTACAGCTAGCAGTTTGGGCATTTTATATCTGAATGGTCATAGATCAATATCATGTTTGATATCTACCAAATTGTGATTTGATTCTGTTTAATATGTTGGTAGAAGTCTTTCATTTAATATACATTATCTGCCTCAGAAATAACTTCACTTATGAGCCCATTTCAATGTGCAGCCTATTATGCTAAGGCCAATTTAGCGAATTCCCTGGGTAAGCTAAAGCTCTAACCGCAAAGTTGCTCATTGCTGTCAGTCCTAATATCGGCTTTATTCCTGTGAGCTTAAAAACTTATTAATTATCCAGAAGTTATTCCTATTTTAGCTTTTCTGTTATCTTCACATTCACATGTTTAGCTGTTGAGGGTGAACTTCATCCATGCTTCCATCATATTTAAGCTAGTCTTAACCTGAAATATTATGCTCAAGGCTGGCTCTCAACTTGGTAAATTTTTTAGTTGTTCCATCCTTCTTTTAAAGAATACATTCACCTTTGGGAACATGTTACATATTCCACCCGTTTTCAGGGTGGAACATGTAACACGTTCCTTCAGCTCTCCCCTGATCCCCCCCCATGACAGCAGGAGGGGGAGCTTCTCCTTGCACCTGCTGTCACAATTTTAACGGCTTTTCTGCTGCCCTATAGCAGATATACTGCTACAGGGAGGCAGGGGTGTGCAAAATCACGTATATATACGTGATTTTGCATTTCCGGGTAGGGGGCGTGCACGCCCTACCCGCACCGCTATTAGCGACTTTGGCTGTCAATCACCGGGTCCCGGCTGGTGATTACTCACCGGCACCCAGTGACCAAGAAGCATTACCAATGGAGGGAGAGAACTGTAAGTAAACAATACAGTTCTCTGCCCTGTCAGCTCCTGCACACTGCTATGCATGGCTTTGCATAGCAGAGGCATGTAAAGCATTGTGCTTACAGTGAAGCATACACACACAGCACACTATGTAAAATAGCACACAGTTAACCCTTTGATCGCCCCATATGTTAACCCCTTCCTGTCCAGTGCCATTAGTACAGTGTCAGTGCTTTTTATTAGCATTGATCACTGTATTGGTATCAATGGGGAAGTCAGTTCCCCTCAGTGTCAGAATGCCAGCCGCAGTCCTGCTGTCCCGCTATAAGTCGCTGATCGCCGTCATTACTAGTAAAAAGAAAAAATAAATCCCAGTATATATGCCAACATTTGTAAATACTATAACTTTCATGTAAACAAATTAATTTACATGTATTGGGATTTTTTTTTAGCAAAGACATGTAGCAGAATACATTTTGGCCTAAATATATGACAAAAATATATTTTTTTTAATTTTTTTACTGGACATGTTTAATAGCAAAAATCAAAAATATTGTTTTTCTCTCAAAATTGTTGGCCTTTTTTTTATAGCGCAAAAAATAAAAATCGCACAGGTGATCAAATACCATCAAAATAAAGCTCTATTTGTGGGGAAAAAAGGACATAAATTTCATTTAGGTGCAGTGTTGCATGACCATGCAATTGTCAGTTAAAGTAACGGAGCGCCGTAACACAGAAAAATAGCCTTGTCAGGAAAGGGCGTAAAGCCTCTGGCGGGCAAGTGGTTAAAAGAGAGAGTTCATGTGGGGCTCTGCCCACACAGCCACATCATTCATTCACAGAGTTCTGTGAATGAATACACAAGTAATTACAGCCTTTATGGTTGATGGCTTGTAGTTCTCAAATAACTATGAAGGCGCTGGTGAGCATCTTCGTAGTTCATGGATTCTTCCTGGACTGAAGTAACTTCCTGCCAGTATCAGAGGTACAGGCATACAGATAGACTGGCAGTCTGCAGGAGCCTGATATTGCATCTACAAGCTGCTGATTGCAGCTGCAATGCTTTCCAGGCTCCTAAGAAAAAAAATAGTAACTGCACATTTTTTTACCTGCAAAATAATGTGCATTTATTATTATTCTTTAAAAGGTGAATTTATCCTTTAACCGCTTCCCGACTGCCCTATAGTAGAAATACTGCTACAGGGTGACACGGGTGTGCAAAATCACGTATATACGTGATCTCACATTTTCGGGTAGGGGGCGCACACGCGACTCTCAATCACTGGTCCCAGTGATTACCGACGATCACTGACGGGGAGGAGGGCTGCTTTGTTTACTAACAGTCCTCCTCCCTGTTGGCTCAGGCACACTGCTCTGGATGGCTGTGCACGGACTGGTACATCACTGGACATTGGGTTGTCATACCAGGATGATGCCTGCAGGCATCATCCTGGTATAGTTTTTTCAGCTGGCGATCGGCTTTCATGAAAAAACAATTCTAGTGGCTAATTAGCTGCAGGATTGCTTTTACAAGCAGGGGGAGAAGATGCACCCCTCCCTCGCTGACATAAATGTATGACTAACTTTGAGTTTACTATATATTTTTTATAGCCAAAAGTAAAAAAAACACAGGTGATCAAATACCAGTGAAAGAAAGCACTATTTGTGTGAAAAAAAGGACGTAAATTTTGTTTGGGTGCAGCATTGCATGACCGTGCATTACCAGTTGAAATAGTGCAGCGCCGAATATCAAAAAAAGGCCTGGTCATTAAGGGAGGTAAAGCCTCAGCAGGACATGTGGTTAAAGATACATGTACAGCTTTTCTGTATTGTTGATGTATTGACAGCATGGTATATCACTGTGTCAATGTTATTGTGTATTTGAGTATTTTCTGTACCTGATCTCCTGTTTTCTTTTGTATTGCTTGTTTGAAAATCAATACAAATTTAAACAAAATAAGTAAATATTATGTTGATTGGCAGACTGTAAAACATGGTCATTTGGAAATATTAATACAGTATAATTAAAAAAGTAGTAAAGTGCAACTGGCACAGTAAAACCCTCTAGAAGGTCCACAAAAAACTGCAGCCATTGCTGATTCTCTCAATTTTCCATACCATGCCAGATTGCTAAGGGTCATTCATGAGAGCCAATGACTTTAATAGATCAGATTGGACAGTGAATTGGACTTGCCAAAACCAGGCAAACAGTGTTAAGTACGTTTTCACATTAAATCCCATTTATTTTGCTTGCTGTCTATTTTTCTTTTTCTGTAAATATCTTTGCACCATTTTTTCCTTTTCTTCCATTAAACTGATATTTAAAAACTGTAAGCTAATTCGGAAAATGCTGCAAACAAGAAATTAAAGAATACCTGTTTTTTATAGTTTGCTACCATATTTTAAACTCAATTCCTGTCTTTGTGACAGCGAGTGTCACAGACATTTCCTAATCATTAGAATTGTTACAATATATGGTGCATGTTTCCATTAAAACATATGGTGGCAGTTATTGTTTCTGTAAAGGGCTAACTGTGGAGTTGATTGGCCCTAGAGACAATTATTCTCAGTCTGCCGACACTTAGATTGTTGTCTCAGGAGCTGTAAAATGTTTATAAAGAGTGAGCCTGAGAGTACCATCACCACCCATGATATAGTAATAATCCTGTCCTTTACTCACAAAAAGCAACAATCATCACAAGCTGACATTTTAAAACCTTGCAGAATCCCTTTCTCAAGGCAGAGTGACTCTACTTAGAGAAAGAAATCCTGCAAGATCCCTAACCGATAGTTTGCAATGCCTGTTGCTTTATGTTCATAAAGGACAAAATTATCATAGCAAGGTATGCTAGTGAAAATGATTTTCCTATTATTGTGTGGTGGTGTCTGTAGCAATCATACCACAGAGATGGACGCGGTTCAACTATTTTGGCTCCAACCTCCATCTTGGCAAAGGATCATCCATCTTATACAAACATATCTCCCCTCATTCTCCCCCTCCCTCTCTGAGAGTCACAGTGACATATAGGTCGGTCTGTGTGTGTTGGAAGTGTCACAGGCTGGCCAGGGAGCTCCAAGCTATAAACCATCTCTGAGCTGGGTGCCGGGCTGGCTGGGAAGCTGAGCAATCTGGCAGTTCATAAAAAGATAACCCAAGCCTTCCCATGAGTTCAAAGACATTCCAGAGGAGTAAGAAGCTAGATAACACTTTTAAAATCTATTTTCCCCCTATGTCTCATATCTTGGAATATGAGAGACTTACAAAAAAAACAGGCCTATCTTCAGATTGCCCACGATCAGACAAATCGTTTGATAGGTCACACTCCCTGACTGGAATACCTAGGAAAGCAGAACATTACATCTCTTGAACCCTTCAAGTATGTATTTTATATTTCATATGTAACTGTTCCTCAGATGCGTCTGCATATTAATCTACCTGCGGGTGGAATGGTACTTGTGCCTAGGAAAATTTATGAGCCAAAATATGAGCTATGAGAGATTTTGGTTCTAGTTTGGGTCTCCGCCCAGACAATCCCTCCCCAAATGAGGCATTGGTCATTGGCTTCAGAGGCACCCCCTGCTGGCTGTCAGGCCTAAGAGTTGAAGTTGAAGAATTCTCCCGTTTAACATCAGAAACAACTTAGAAGATGTGCCATTTTGCTCTGAAACTTAATCCAAGGCTGATTGGCAAGTACTTTAACCCTTTAACCTCCTTTCTGTTACCTCTTTGCTGTGCTGTTGTTCTCTGTATATTTATATATATATTGGTTACATCTTTTTTCTGTAAATATTTTTATTGCACCCTTTTGACCTTTTAGTAATAAATCTTTCTTTCTGAAAGTGTTGAACTGTTTCTGTAGCTCGTTAATGCAACTTACGAATTCCTGCCTCTAAAAGAGCGCTACTGTGTTTGTTTAACCCTCTGTATAACCTGTCTCTGGTGACAGTGCTATACAGACGATTATCTCAACCATCATAGTGTTATTGCTGATATTGGCGAGTTTCCTCTTTCTCTGTACAAAAAGGAGGTGGTGGCAGTGTGAATGGTTAATTGCGAAAATAACCTGACCCAGTAACAATCGCATTCAGGCTGCCGATACATCAATTGGTGGTCCATTAGCTGGAAAATTGTTGTGCAGGGTGCAGCTGGGCATGGCATTGTTACGCACGTGACATCGCGGTTTCAGATTGACTAGTCCTTCGGTCACGAGTTTGGTGAGAAGGTCAGGGGTCTGACGCGGGATCGTCACAGTGTCATCCACTTAGTGTTAGCCTCAATGTAAGTTTGACTTGGACATCAGCAGTTCTTGTGTTCGCCAAACACAGTTGCCAATCAGATGTAAAGAATTGGATGGAACTAGCCAGGCCTATATGTTTACATCTGACTGGCAAATGTCAGATCTGTCATATTGCGGAGAGTGCTCGGCAAGTGCGGACAGGTCTGCGGGTGTTGGTTTTTTTTATTTTGGCAAATCGTTGTAGTTGTGACAACGCTGGATGCCGTGATTTACAATGGATTACAATGATGGAAGCATTTTTGGGGCTTTTTCTTAAATTTCAGGACTTGTCAAAAACTGTTGTTTTGTTTTTTGTTCAATTTACTGAATGTAACCCTTTAGTGAATGGGTAGGTGTACAAGTACCCCTTACTCATTCACAAAGGGGGGCAGCCAGGGGCAGACTGACCATTTGGAAACTCGGGCACTGCCCGAGGGCCCGGGGTCAGTAGGGGGCCCCATGAGATGCCCCTGGTACCTTTTTCATAGGCTTTTTTGAGTTTGGACAAGGACATGGGGCCCCATGATCCCCTACTGCCCTGGGGCCCCATGACTTGTCAGTCCGCCCCTGGGGGCAGCTTATTTAAAGGGGTACCCTGATGCTAATGAACCCTCCTTCCTGCAGACCCCGACAACCACTGGGCCAGGGTTGTGGAGAAGAGACCCTTGTCCCCATTAGCATGGGAACACCATCCCAATGTAGAGGACACCTGGCCTGGTAAGCCACAGGGACAGGGGGCATTCGATGGCCCTCCCTTTCCTGCCCTGCCAGGCCTGTGCTCAGATCAAGGGTCTGGTATGGCTTTTAGGGGAAAACCCAAAGCACTTAAAAAAAAAATAATGTGGGGTCCCTCCTAACCTTCCTACCAGACCTAAAGGGTCTGGTATGGATTGGGGGGGGACCCTACGCTGTGTTTTTTTTTAAAATGTAATTTTTAAAAAAAATGTCAGTCCTGCTGCAGCAGATTCTATACATTGTACAGATGTGCAACAGTGCAGGTCCTTTAAGGGGACCCCCCGGCATGATATTTAAAGGATTTTTTTTTTTTTTTACTTTAAGCAATGAAAAATTATTTCACCTTTAAAACTGTACATTTTGAATTTTTTTCCACTGATTCATGTCCCTCAGGCCAGTACCTGAGTCCCATACCCCTTTTATCAAATAACTTGCATATAAGCCTTCAAAATGGGCACTTTTGAATTTATAAGTTTGAGTCCCATAGACATTGAGTTTGAAGTTCGCGGTCGAACGTTCATTAGATTCAAACATTTGACCACGAACCAAACACCTAATTCACCACAGAATCATGCATGATTTGTGGACAAGCCTGCATGGTGTGCAATGGATGCAATACAACTTCTCAGTAAATAACCTTGGGAGACACCAGTGCCATACCAAAGCACCTTTGAAGAGTATAGAATTTATGACTGGTGTTGATTTGGCTTATATGCTAGTCTAGGGACTCATTGTGAATTTTTAATAATGACACTTACAAGTCACTGTATCTGGATTTGTGTCACTGATGGAAACTGAAGATGGGGACTTGGAGACTGGAACAAAGAATCAAATTGATGGGCAAACTATGTTTATGGCTTTTTTTCAGCAGGAATGCGGGGGAAAGCAGATCCAGCACCTCCAACTCATCCATCACTGAATGTATGTAATGGAAAGGGGTGCTTGGGCATGCTGACAGATCTATTGTTGCTGGATGCTGTGGGATCTATTGTCACTGAAGGGCATTTATTTTTGTGTGGTGGTCTATTGCTGGGGAGGTCTGTTGTTGCTGTTTGGGGATCTATTGTTGATGGGGTCAGTTGTTGCTGGAAGGGATCTACTGTTGAGGGAGGAGTCTGTTGTTGCTGGCTGCTGGAGAGGCTATTGATGCTTGCTGCTGGGAGATCTGTTATAGCTGCTGGGAGTCTATTGTTGCTGGGGTGGTATTTTGTTTTGGGGGTCCATTGTTGTTGGGGGAATCTATTAATGCTAGGGGGTCTATTGCTACTGACTGCTGGGGATCTATGTTTCTGCTTTTCTTCTTATCATTAACAACTTCCATACAAATTATTTATTACCACAAAATGATACTTGGTTCTGTATTCTCTATAAAAGGGGCAGTACTGGGAGGTGGGTAGGGGGGTGGACCAAGTAACAGTACTCGAAGGTGGGTAGGAGGCCGAGACAAGCAGTGACTCAGAAGGGGGGCGTTCTTGCACCTATTTTTTGAGAAAAAAGCCCTGTGTATTGTAACACGCCACTGGAGGTTCCTGACTACAAAAGACCATTAAGTTGTTACAAGACACTACAAGAAACCATCCAAATAATGATCAGATCAAATGCTGAGGAACAGAGAGTGTTGAGGTGACTTTAAATTTCATTTCTAACTTCGATCAGAGCAAGAATGCCAATAAATGTTATATTAGGGGTGATCCTTTGCCCCTTCATCTAAAGATATCCCCCTTCCATTAAGGTAGAGTGCATACATTTAAAGATGAACCAGATGCTGTTTCAGCATCTGGCACAGATGTAAATAATTCTTCTACACCTGTACACAAAGACATGATAAACTGCACCCAGTGGGAAGAAATAAAGTGATAGCACCAGTGGATCTTATGACAGACACCAACACTCCGCATGTTCAAAAGTGGAAAAGCAAAATTCCTTACACAGTTAGGTAGGAAGCCACCTTGCTCATCATGTCAAAACAGTTCAACCATTTGTGTACCAGCCTGTATGCCTCTTCATTAACAGGCCATTTTGAAAGTTTTCCGCGCTGTGACCAAAATGTATTTTATATATATTATATTTTGAGCCAGATAGAGCTTTTTGATAGCATCTAATAACTGCTGGGCTTTTTTTTTGTTTACTGTAAAATGAAAAAATAGACCTAAAATTTAAAAAAATTGATGTACTTTTTGTGATAAAACATAGCAAATAACACTAGACCAGTACAGAACATCCCAAAATGACTACTTTTTGGAAAGAAGACACCTCAAGTGGATCTCATGTTTTTGCCAGTTTGTTTTGCAAAGAAACATGCTGGTATTGAGAGGGTGAAACCATAGAGCTTGGCAGTGGTGCACTAGGTACAGATCATATATAGAGAGGGGAGGAAGAGGTAAATGGTTTAAAAAATGGACTACATACAGTGGCTGACAACAACATCTACCTCATCTAATGAACATGTAGTGAGCCAATGGTAAATGCTGTTTTAGGCCACAATTCTAATACTTCATTTATGTATAACCCCTTAATATTTGCCTATCCAGACTTTTATATTATTTTTTACTGACATAAACTGGCCAAAGCCTATATGCCTCTTTATTAACAGGCCATTTTGAAAGTTTTCAGTGCTGATAGTTTGACTGGCAATGACTTAGTCATGCAGTACTGAACCAAAATGTATTTTATATACAGGTGAAACTCGAAAAATTAGAATATCGTGCAAAAGTTCATTTATTTCAGTAATGCAACTTAAAAGGTGAAACTAATATATAAGATAGACTCATTACATGCAAAGCAAGATAGTTCAAGCCGTGATTTGTCATAATTGTGATGATTATAGCTTACAGCTCATGAGAACCCCAAATCCACAATCTCAGAAAATTAGAATATTGTGAAAAGGTGCAATATTCTATGCTCAAAGTGTCCCACTCTAATCAACTAATTAAGCCATAACACCTGCAAAGGGTTCCTGAGCCTTTAAATGGTCTCTCAGTCTGGGTCAGTAGGAATCACAATCATGGGAAAGACTGCTGACCTGACAGTTGTGCAGAAAACCATCATTGAGACCCTCCATAAGGAGGGAAAGCCTCAAAAGGTAATTGCAAAAGAAGTTGGATGTTCCCAAAGTGCTGTATCAAAGCACATTATTAGAAAGTTATGTGGAAGGGAAAAGTGTGGAAGAAAAAGGTGCACAAGCAGCAGGGATGACCGCAGACTAGACAGGATTGTCAGGAAAAGGCCATTCAAAAGTGTTGGGGACTTTCACAAGGAATGGACTGAGGCTGGAGTCAGTGCATCAAGAGCCACCACACACAGATGGATCCTGGATATGGGCTTTAAATGTCATGTTTCCTCTTGTCAAGCCGCTCCTGAACAACAAACGTCAGAAGCGTCTTACCTGGGCTAAAGAAAAACAGACCTGGTCTGTTGCTCAGTGGTCCAAAGTCCTCTTTTCTGATGAGAGCAAATTTTGCATCTCATTTGGAAACCAAGGACCCAGAGTATGGAGGAAGAATGGAGAGGCACACACTGCAAGATGCTTGAAGTCCAGTGTGAAGTTTCCACAAGTCTGTGTTGAATTGGGGAGCCATGTCATCTGCTGGTGTTGGTCCACTGTGCTTCATTAAGTCCAGGGTCAACGCAGCCGTCTACCAGGAGATTTTGGAGCACTTCATGCTTCTTTTCCAGCAGGACTTGGCACCTGCTCACACTGCCAAAAGCACCAAAACCTGGTTCAATGACCGTGGAATTACTGTGCTTGATTGGCCAGCAAACTCGCCTGACCTGAACCCCATAAAAAATCTATGGGGCATTGCCAAGAGAAAGATGAGAGACATGAGACCGAACAATGCAGAAGAGCTGAAGGCCGCTATTGAAGCATCCTGGTCTTCCATAACACCTCAGCACTGCCACAGGCTGATAGCTTCCATACCACGCAGCATTGAGGTAGTAATTGCTGCAAAATGGGGCCCAGACCAAGTACTGAGTACATATCCATGCTTATACTTTTCAGAGGTCCGATATTGTTCTATGTACAATCCTTGTTTTATTGATTGCATGTAATATGGAACCCTGGATGACCAACTGGCTGATGCGTTTCGAGGACTCAGCCTCTTCCTCAGAAGGCTGGATTCATTGTTCATTGTGATATGCCTATGTTTTATATGTACATTGTGAGTATGATACCTAATTTTTATTCTTTCAATAAATATTTTTAAACGATAATGCACTAGGCCAGTGCGCCCACTTTTTGTTTTTTCATTTGCATTTAGTGACTTTGGACTACCCCAGTCCATTGAGGGCAGCAAGCAGAGCATTTTCCAGAACATTTACATTGTAATTCTAGCCTCTGCTGAGTCCATCCCCAGTGCAGGAGTAAAGTATTCGCTGTGTTTAAATGAGAGAGTGAAACCATAGAGCTTGACAATGGTGCACTAGGTACAGATCATACATAGAGAGGGAAGAATGGAGTGAATGGTTTAATAAATGGACTACATACAGTGGCTGACAACAACATTGGCAATCTACCTCATCTAATGAACATCTAGTGAGCCAATGGTAAATGCTGTTTTAGGCCACAATTCTAATACTTCATTTATGTATAACCCCTTATTATTTGCCTATCCAGACTTTTGTATTATTTTTTTACTGACGGAAACTGGTCAAAGTTATTTAACATAATCACTAAACCCATACTTTGCTTTCCAACTGACAGGCTAGATAAATGAAATGTTAACTGGCCAGACTAATGAAACAGCTTTATCCAAGCCAGCAGGTATAAATTAACCAGCACAAACTATTACTTTGCGCAACAAAAACTCCAGAAGGATAAACTTCTCCTATATCTTGTATATGCTCCATAATTTGCAGCTTTGTCTTCTAAGAAGTTTAGTGAACCTGGTCTTTACAATTTTTCTGTTGCTACTGAGAGTTCTGCATCAACACACAATCTTCTATCTGCAATGTTAAATGACTGGCTTGTTGCTATAGCAAACTGTTTCACCTAGTTGAAGAAATCTCTCCGTTGCTGTGCATGCTGCAAATCTAAGGATGAATATTTCTGAATTTTATTCTCTTACAATGATTACTTCCCACTGATGTCTTTCAATGTTTATAAATCTACTTTTAGATACCTTAAACAACATCTATCGTGGCATTTTGCTATGAATGGATTAATTTCCTTTTGTTCAATGTTGCTATATATTGTCTTGTGGAAAATATATTAGGCTTTAATACAAATAGTATCCTTTTCACTTATGCATGCATTTTAAATGGAAAAAGAAAGAAACATTTTTTTTTATATCTTAGAGTTTTATTTTCTCCAAGCTGGCTGGTATCTCCCAGGAGAGGCTGTAAAGTATCTAGTTTTCATACTAAAAAAGTGAAGCATATAAAAAAACGGATGTAAAATAGATTTATGGTTGGGACTGTTGACTGAGTGCATGCCCAGTATAGATAGGATATCATCCTTATAAAACAAGCAGGGAAAGAAAAAAGCAAAATCTGTAAAAACATTGAGTTTGACACCTATTGCAGGGCACGAGGGTTCATGAATGGAGATCTTACTGGCAATAATGCTATGTAATCCTGGCTTTATATATTTATCAAGGCTTTTCTATGCAATCGCATAGTATATGCTACACAAACACATTTTAAACAAAAAAAGCTGTCGATTAAAATGACTGCTTTGAAAAAAGACACAAAACTGCCATATAAATGCATTTTTACTATTCAACATGAGAGCAGTCTATACAACAATACAACAACATCAATCAGTCAATCATTCTGTCAATCATTCTAGTAAACTGTAAAGAATTTGAGAGGTGAATTTAACTTGTTAGCAAATTTGTATTTCTAAAGGTGCCACTGTATGTAAGTGCTGTACATTTACTTATACAGTCAAATAAAAATCATACATGTAACATTAAATATATATGTAAGAATTGATGTAATCTATACAAGAATGCATGAAGCCTATATATTATTGAAAATCTAACTCCAGCCTAAACCTTATGAGGAATCTCTCCAGGTGGCATGTACTGTGCAAAAAAAGAAAAAAAGCATTTTCAGTATAATAGGGAGGGGTAAGTACCTATGTCAGGTATTACTGCCTGTGTCTTTTTGTACCAGTGTCAACTATTTGCCAGATATCTTGTTCTACTGTCATTAGATATCACAGGGACAGAAAGAGAGGTGAACATGCACCTATAAAAATATAAAACACCACACTAAATATCTGTGTCCTCTAAATAGACAAACAGAGCTTTATTTTGGTGGTATTTGATCACCACTGGGCTTTTGGTTTTTTTTTTTGCTATTGCAACAGTATGAACGGCGAGGTGATCGATGGACGCTATGGGGTTTATTTACTAAAGCTGGAGAGTGCAAAATCAGACTCACTTCTGCATAGCAACCAATCAGCTTCCAGGTTTCATTGCCAAAGCTTCATTGAACAAGCTGAGGTTAGAAGCTGATTGGTTTCTATGCAGAAGGGAGTCTGATTTTGGACTCTCCAGCTTTAGTAAATAAACCCCTATGTGTCACCTTGCATTCGGTCATACTTGGGAGTTTAAGGTGAAATCCACTCTGGGTTTTCTGGGCCACTATGGCAGAGGTGCTTCCGGACCGGATTTTGTGGTCCACTGATGACCACCAACAGGTGGTATAAATAAGGCAGGACTGGAGCAAGAAGCTGCTCATGGCCTGGGACTCAGAGAGCCATTCCTGAGAGAGCTGTGCATGAAAGTGATTGTTATACAAACAAGAGAAAAGGTTTGCTTATGGTTTTGTTTTGGTTGGTGACAGGGAGAAGCCCTTCACCAGTGAGAGAGGAAAAAGTTCTATGTGTAGTTAGTGCCTGGATGGCAAGGGTTTTTTTTTTTGATGTTTTGTTTGTTTTCATATTTTGCAAACCTTTTAAATAAAACTGACAACCAGTCAGATTTTGAAGAAAGCCTGCTGTGCGGTCTACCTTTTTCCCAGGGAAGGAGATCCCCTACCTGAGCTACCCCCACACTATATAAATGAAAAAAAAGGCAAAAATAAAAAAAATAAATGTTTCTACTTTCTGTTATAAACATATATAATAAAATCAAATATATTCACACATTTAGACCAAAAAGTATTATGCTAGATGAATTTGGAAAAAATCCCAATAGGTGTATATTAATTGGTTTGGGTGAAAGTTATAGCATCTACAAACTATGGTGTACATACTGTACACTGCTCAAAAAAATTAAAGAAAAACTTTACAATCAGAGTGTAGCATCAAGTCAATTAAACCCCTGGGATATTGATCTGGTCAGTTAAGTAGCAGAGGGGGTTGTTATTCAGTTTCAGCAGCTTTGGTGTTAATTAAATTAACAACAGGTGCACAAGATGGACAACAATGAGATGACCCCCAAAACAGGAATGGTTTTAAGGGTGAAGGACACTGACATTTTTTTCCCTACTCACCTTTCTCAACTGTTTTTCACTAGGACATTTGGCCAGTACTCTAGGTAGCATGAGGTGCCTGGACCCCCTACAGCCACATCCAACTCCAACTCTCCAGGATGGCATGTCAATACGTGCCATTGCCAGAAGGTTTGCTGTGTCTCTCAGCACAATCTCAAGAGCATGGAGGAGATTCCAGGAGACAGGCAGTTACTTTAGAAGAGCTGGACAGGGCTGTAGAATGTCCTTAACCCATCAGCAGGACCGGTTTCTGCTCCTTTGTGCAAGGAGGAACAGGTTGAGCACTGCCAGAGTCCTACAAAATGACCTCCAGCAGACCACTGGTGTGAATGTCTCTGACCAAATAATCAGAAATAGACTTCATGAGGGTGACGTGAGGGCCAGACATCCTCTAGTGGGTCCTGTGCTCACTGCCCGGCACCATAGAGCTCAATTAGCATTTACCATTGAACACCAGAATTGGCAGGTCCACCAATGGCGCCCTGTGCTTTTCACAGATGAGAGCAGGTTCACAGACGTGAAAGGGTCTGGATAAGCCGTGGAGAACGTTATGCTTCCTGTAACATCATTCAGAATGAACATTTTGGTGGTGGGTCAGTGATGATCTGGTGAGGCATATCCATGGAGAGAAGCACATACCTCTACAGGTTAGAAAATAACAAACTGACTGCCATTAGGTATCGGGATGAAATCCTTAGTCAGACCCTGCACTGGTGCAGTGGGTCCTGGGTTCCTCTTGGTGCACGACAATGCCTGGCCTCATGTGGCGAGAATATGCAGGCAGTTCCTGGAGGATGAAGGAATTGATTCCACTGAATGTCCCCGCACGCTCGCCTGACCTAAATCTAATAGAACTCCTCTGGGATATCATGTTTTGGTCCATCCGATGCTGCCAGGTTGCAACTCAGACTGTCCAGGAAGCTCAGTGATGCCCTGGTCCAGATCTGGGAGGAAATACCTCAGGACACCATCCGTTGTCTCATTAGGAGCATGCCCCGACATTGTCAGGCATACATACAAGCACATGGGGGCCATACAAATTACTGAGTACCATTTTGAGTTGCTGCAATGAAATTTCAGCAAAATGGACTAGCCTGCTGCATCATTTTTTCACTTTGATTTTCAGAGTGTCTTTGAATTCAGTCCTCTGTAGGTTAATCATTTTCATTTCCATCAAACGATGGGGCATCCTTACATTCCTACATCCTATCACATTACCCAGTCCATATCAGTATAGATATCCAGCATGATATTTTTCCCATTGAAATCTGATGTGTTTTCAAAGTGTAACTTTATTTTTTTGAGCAGTATATTTGAAATTTGACCAGTCCTGATGTACTGATGGTCTTTCTCATTTCTTAGGTACTTATATCCCCCAAATTTTCTTTTTTGGAAAGTAGACAGTCTGAAGTATTTAGTAAGAGGCATGGCAAGTTGTAATTTTTTGTCACAATTTTTTGGAAAATGAAGAACCTAAATGAAATTTGTTTTTTTTTCCACATTTTTTTTTCATACTGTCACCAGTGAAGTACAGCATCATCATATGACTGGAGTGGTGATCAGAGATACTGACTGGTGACAGTATGTTAAGAAATAAAATTTTGTTTTATTTATTTTTTATTTTTTTTAAAACAT
Organism: Staurois parvus; assembly: GCA_951230385.1. Taxonomy (NCBI): domain Eukaryota; kingdom Metazoa; phylum Chordata; class Amphibia; order Anura; family Ranidae; genus Staurois; species Staurois parvus. The sequence continues at coordinate 14,998 of CATNWA010020226.1, read as the reverse complement.
TTTCTTTTTTTTTTTACTTTTTTTTTCTACACACTTTCATCAGAGTAATTCAGCAATGTTTGGAACTGCCTGAATGGGTTACTTTAATAACAACTGTGATTACTATTGTGTGCTGTGATTGGTCCACAGCGATCACATGGTAAAGGGTGCTGTGACTGGCCCAGGTACCATGTGATAGCATCACAGCTGTTTTGTTGACATTGTGTTCAAACACTCTCCCCAAACACCAATGTTATTCTAAAAAAAGGTCTTAAATCACTGTTCCTCCCTATACAAGCTTCCACTAAGGAGCAACTTGAAGAGGTTTTTCTCAACCAGAGTGCTGCGGCACTCTGAAGTGCCTTGAGGAGTCCTCAGGGGTGCTGCAGTAACAGCTTGGGCTAAGCGATCTTACCCCCATTCGCTGCTGCTCTCTGTACTCTTGAAGGCAAAACTGAAAGCTAAGCTGGCTGCCTGACTGCACCCTACCAACTGATGATGTCATCGACATCGACAGTGGCGGACTAAACATTTGGAAACTCAGGCACTGCCCGAGGGCCAGGGGTCAGTAGGGGGTCCCATGAGATGCCCCTGGTACCTTTTTCATAGGCTTTTTTGAGTTTGGGCAAGGACACGAGGGCCCCATGATCCCCTATTGCCCGTGGGCCCCATGAGTTGTCAGTCCACCCCTGGGGATGAACACCAATCTTTTCAAAGATCCAAGAAGAGCCATTCAGTGTAACAATGTTGCATACACACTTACTGCTCTGTAATATGGAAAACATTTCTAATACAATCTATGTCTTTATGCAAAGCAAACACCTCCTCTAGAGACATTCCCCACTCAAAAAGATTTAGCTTCTCCACAATTCCCCTTGGTTACAGATCCACTGACTCCTCTTCCCATATGATCTTCTGATTAGGTGCAGTGCATGAAAGACTGGCAAGTAAACATGATAGTGAAAACACTCCTGACAGTATTAAAGATTACATTCAAAAAGTTTGTCTCAGAAAGTTTGCACTCTTAACTTGCGTTTCCTTTCTTGACTTCATCAGATCATCAGGGGGTCTCATTTATACTTCAGATCTCACACATTTATAGAAGCCAGTATCAGGGCAAGGCGATTTAGGGCCCTGGGTGAAGATGCCTAACTACACTCCCTTCCAAGCCCCCCCTTTTCCTGTCAGTTTATTATGTGTAAACCAGAATGGTTTGGTTTTAAATGGAACTTCAAAACTACTGAGGAAATGAAAACCTTTGAACAAAGAATGATAGTTCTATTTGATACAAAAAAATGGACTAACTGTGGACCCCAGTTTTCTAAATCACTATCTGACAGTTTCTGACCTTTCTCATCTTTGTGATTCTTCCCTTCCTTCCCATTCCATAGCTCACTCCCTGCCTTATCTCAGTAACTATCCAAGTTTAATTACCATTGCTGTTTTTGGGGGTTTTTTTTGTGTGTTTTTTTCTCTCAGAGATTGTCCTATAAACAATCTGCTAAAACGCTATGTATTAGTGCTGTTTGGAACTTGAAGAAGGGGGTACACCCCAAAAGCTTGTCTTTAAAAATCTGGATGTTAGTGCAAATAACTAGTATCATGGACAGTACTCAACTGTTTTTGTAACAAGTGCACTAATACTACAATGATCTAAAGCAATGAAATGTAAGCAGAGGAGATCCAGTGAATTACTTGCAGTAGTACAAAGGTACTAGTAAACAGTAAACTGCCAGATGTTAAAAAAAAAAGCTAAGGCTACCAAATACTAATAGGAGTGGTTTCCATATTTGTTGGATTTGGCAGAGACATACATTGGGGGTCTTTAGCTGCTTCAAATGTCTTTGCTTTTTGTGTTGCTGTAGTGCAGGAACTACTCTAAAAAAACCAGTGCGCCGCCAACGGATTTGAACAATTCCATTGCTGATAATAGGGTGTGACTGGTCATGTGATTTGAAACAGTCAAATTGCATGACATGTCGCACTGGTGTGAACCAGGGCTAAAGAGCAATGGGCTACCTAGGGCACATCTGCTCTCAATTTATTCATTGCTAATCTGCTGATGCACCCTGACATGGATGTGTTGTTTTTTTAAATGTGCTGTATTTGCCAATGTATGCAACAAAAACCTGTTTGTAACTGACACTTTGGGGGCACTTTGCATATATATATATATATATATATATATATATATATATATATATATATTCTCTCATGTCATGCTTTGATTAATCATAAATGGGTTTTCATAATAGTCCCTGATACAAGGCATAGTAGAAACGTGTTTGGAATGTGTAGTCAAGTTTTGGGCACCAACACACAATACACAAAATGATTTTGTAGAACTGGAAGGAGTACAGAAGCTGGAAACCTAATTATTAAGGGGCATAGAGTTCCTCAGTTATGAGGAAAGATTCAATGAACTTTTGAGAAGAAGCCACTAAGGTTAACAGTTTACTGGCTTAATAGATGCAAATATATTTACATACCTCAATCATCCCTTGTAGGTGCAACATAGTATATTTATATATATATATATATATATATATATATAGAGAGAGAGAGAGAGAGAGAGAGAAACAAGAGCTTTGGGGTCCCAAAGTCCAGCATTCTATTAACATTGATACAAGTAGTCCCATATATGCATACAGTCTTCCACTGCTGCAGGCCCCCTCCTCTCCCAGGGGAGAGGAATAAGGCCCAATTGCCTACATGTTGATTTGGCCTGGTGCACCCATAGAGAGGCCAGTAATTAATCTCCTGACAATTAACTCAGGAAGTGATCTGCCTTTCTAATCTACCCTTGCCCAGGGTGCCCTTCTCCTAACAGGGAAAATGATGGTACATAACCCTACTAGGTCCTGAAACTGCCCTGACTCCTCACTGCAGGAACATTTAGTGGAAAAAAAGGGAATTACAACTAGCCATCTATGTGCCCTACCCCACAAAACTTCAGAAGAACAAAAAAGCATTATCTGCAATCATTACATTGTAAAATTGCTTGACACAGCTCATTTTATAAAGGTTATAATATGTTATTTAGATATAACTGACCACTGTAGTTATTCTATGATTCTGCTCTTCTTTTGTATCATTTCAACCACTATAGTGTACATTTTTATGAATTTGTATTCAGAATCAAATCCTACAAGGACGTTGTAACTAACTAATAAATGCAACTAAAATGATTTCAGCATATTTTTACATGTTAATACAGAAATTGGGTATGGTCCATATCATTCCCTTTTTTTTTTTCATTCTTCCTCTTCAAGACTTGCATTTGAAGAACAGTTTTTACAGTGTGGTTTCCATAGGTATTTTCTCTTTTACTGTGGATGTCATCTGCTTCTTCAGAGCAGCAATCAAGCATAATGTGCAAAATTAGGCAGCTTTACTAAAATTTGACTGTGATTTTGAGCTCAGACTGATTTTTTTGTGGTTAAAAATTTGTTATGGCCTATGAGAATGATGTCCAGGAAGACAAGAGAAGAGGTTGATTTAGTTTTTTTTAGGATGGGCATTTGTATTTATTTTGCAATGAAAAGATGTTAAACATACTAAGAGATAACCTTAGGAAACATCATTCGCAAATTCAAGGCACTGTATAATGGATGCACATTTTATATTTTCAATGATAACATGGTCGTGGCAGAAAGACATTATGCTGACTTTAGAGATGAGCTGTGCGCTACCTGAAGCGTAGAGTGGAGAGAAGTCCCCGTGTGACTGCTGAGGAACTGATTAGGAAAAATTTGTCAGATGCACCGTACAGAAGTTTCAGCCCAGACAAACTTCGGACGCTGCGTAATCGAATTTTCCCCAATGCCAGAACCCCAGGTGTACACCTTGCAGAGTCTCCGCTATTTCTGAAGTTCGACTGACAGTTCCCAAAAGCCACAGCGGTTGACAACACCATCAAAAGTTGTTTCCATTTAGGATACAGATGTTTTTGTTCGGAAATAATGAAACAAAATTAGAAAAAGCTGTTTGGGCTGTAAATGGAAGGAACGCTATGTCAGAGGAGGTCAGAACAAGGCTCTATGATGAAAAGAAATTCTTGCTTACTGTGAATTCTTGGTGGAGGGTCAATCATTCTTTGGGGCTTCTTTTGCTTTTCAGGTAATTAGGGATTCTTCAGCTTTTGCAAGGTACTTCATGAATTCTCTTCAGTACCAGGAGATCTTTGGATGGAAACGTTTCATGCAGTCCGTCACACACCTTTTTCTTCTTGGGAGAGTTCCTTTCAATTCAGGACAATGATCCCAAGCATACTTCTTCATTTTCCATTCTTCTTTTCATTCTTGCAGAGGAAAGGCTTTTCTTTTTTTTCATTGGCTTTTCTTTTTCATTCTCTTCTCATTCTTCTTAAAATCCTTTTCTTCTTCTTTCCTTCTTCTTCTTCTTAAATTCTTCTTTTTCATTCTGCAGTGCGCAAGCCTAAGAATGTTTTCATTCTTCTTCTTCTTCTTTTCATTCTTCTTCTTCTTCTTTTCATTCCCTTTTCATTCTTCTCATTCTTGTGTCATTCTTTGCTCATTCACTTTCAAAGCTTCTTATAATTCTTCTTTTCATTCTGTACTTCTTACTTTGAATGTCACTTCTTCTTCTTCTTTTCATGATTCTTCTGTGAGCTTCTTTTCATTCTTTTTGGTCTTCTTTTTCATTCTAACTTCTATGTTATTTTGTCTGACTTGCTTCTTTTCTTTAAATGTAATTCTTCTTCTTCTTTTCATTCTTCAATGTCATTCTTCTTCAAAAAACTTTTCATTCTTCTTCTTCTTGAATTCTTCTTTTCATTGGTCATTCTGTTTTCATTCTTCTTCTTCATTCTTCTTAGTTCTTCTTTTCATTCTGCTCTTCTTTTTTATCATTTTCTTCCAAACCATTCTATCTTTTCATTCTATTTTTATGATTCTTGTCTTCTTCTTTTCATACATTCTTTTCAGTTCTTCTATTCTTCTTTTCATTCTTCTTTTCCTTCTTAACAGATTTCTTTTCATTCTTTTTGTACATCTGTTAAGCTACTTCTTCTTTTTCATTCTTCCATATCTTCTATTCTTCTTTTCATTTTTTTTTCATTCTTCTTTTCAACTTTCTTCTTCTTCTTTTCATTGTGGTTCTTCTTCTTATTTTCTCATTTCATTACTTCTCAGTTCTTCTTTTCATTCTTCTTTTCTTCTTTTCATATGCTTCTTCTTTTCATTCTTCTTTGTTTTGATTTTGATTCTTCTTTTCATTCTTCTTCTTCTTTTCTCTTCTTCTTCTTCTTCTTCTTCTTCGTCTATGCCCCGTGACTGCCCATGAGTGAAGTGTGCGATATTTCTAAGATCGAACGGCACATTGTTTAGTTTTTTTTGACTGCATTTGTATTTATTTTCTTCCCAATGAAAATATTTATTTAAACTTAAATTATATAATTGCACTAACATAGAAACCCTTTTTAAGCATATTCATGCAGCACTGTATAATTTCGATGTCAGCATTTTATATTTTCAATGATAACATACAAATTTTTGAATAAGGTTGCACATTCTAAGCTGATCTTAAATAGAGGAAGATTCTCCCCATGTACAGAGTAGAGGCATTGATATGGGCAGCACAGTGGCTAAATGGTTAGCACTTCCGCCTGGCAGTACTTGGGTCGGTGGTTAGAATCCCAACCACAGCACCACCTGCCTGGAGTTTGCATGTTCTCCTTGTGCCTGCGTGGGTTACCTCTGTGTACTCGGGTTTCCTCCACACTCCAAGGACATGCTGGTAGGTTAATTGGATCCTCTCTAAATTGGCCCTAGTATGTGTATGTATGAATGTGAGTTAGGGACCTTAGATTGTACGCTCCTTGAGGGCAGGGACTGATGTGAATGTATAATAAATATGTAAAGCGCTGCGTAAATTTATGGCGCTATATAAGTACCTGAAATAATAATAATGATAACAGCAATTCACAAGAAAGAAACCCAAACCACACTTTTGTGTATGTAGCATGATAGAAATTTTCAGATAATTGGAGTAAGATGGCCCCAACACTGCATTGCATGTGATGAGCAATGGGAAGATTGCCTAACATGTAAACATTCTTATCTGTATAATGAATATATATGATGGATTTCCTGATGGTCTGATTATTTCGATTAATATTCAATGACCCAATGGTCTGATAATTTAAATTAACATCCAAATGGATCCTAAATGTCTATGATACATATGAGATTGATAAAGACCTTAGGAGATGTGTGCCATTAAACAGATTTACGCCTTGTTCACATGGGCATACTTAAGTGTATGCCTGTGTAAGGGACATGTAATGCCTCTACTGCAATAAGATGCACTACTTGCCCGCTCACTGTCTTCTGCTGCATGTAAACTGAGTTGAGAATGTGCAGCTCAGTTTACTTCACCTGCCTGGTCTCCATATGTTGGGATGACTGACTCCTGAGCATACACAGGAATGACGTCATCCTGCACTATGACAATGACAATGGAAAAAGAGCAGCACACAACAAGGGATGCTGGGGAGGAACAGGACCGTCAGAATGAAAGTAAGTTTAGTTCCACTTAAATGAAGGTAATTCCCCTTTTGGAAAATCGTCAATTGAACAGGTAACTCTATTGGTAACTCCATTGGTGTCCCCTCATATCTTGTCCTGGTGACAAATTTGGATTTTCTATTATGCCTTAATTACAATGGTCACCAGGACATATAGAAAAGGTTATTCCACCCAGCAGGGCCCCAAACAGCAAATAACACTTAAATAATCCTTCCATGCACTATCCAAAACTAGATTTTGGCTCTACATCTGCACCTGTTGTAATTGTAATTGTAATATCTGGTATATTTGTGATGTAGAAAGTGAGGATTGGGGCAGGTTTAATAAAATCAAATAAACATACTGTATTCTTTAAATAGAAAAAATCCTTGTAAGATATCAACAAATGGAAGTAGTCTAAGCATTGAATACCAAAGTATACTGTAATTAAGAAGGCCTTACAAGGCTTTATAAAATGTTAATTCATCTATGCCTTATTTCAGTTCTCCCATTCAAAACTAAAGAATGAAAAAATGAGTCATGCAAATTATTTAGTAATTACACTTGAGTTTGACATATTATTAAATGCAATTCATAGTCTCTTTATAGTTTTTGGATATAAACTATATTGCCAAAAGTATTGGGACGCCTGCCTTTACACTCACATTAGACCGTAGGGTTCAATATTGAGTTGGCCCACCCTTTGCAGTTATAACAGCTTCAACTCTTCTGGGCAGGCTGTCCACAAGGTCTAGGAGTGAGTTTATGGGAATGTTTGACCATTCTTCCAGAAGCGCATTTGTGAAATCAGGCACTGATATTGGATGAAAAAGCATGGCTCGCAGTCTCCTCTCTAAATCATTTCAAATGTGTTCTATTGGGTTGAGGTCAGGACTCTGCAGGCCAATCAAGTTCCTCCACCCCAAACACGCTCATCCATGTCTTTTGGACCTTGCTTTGTGCACTAATGCACAGTCATGTTGGAACAGGAAGGGGCCTTCCCAAACTGTTCCCACAAAGTTGGGGGCATGAAATTGTCCAAAATGTCTTGGCATGATGGACTCCTTAAGAGTTTCAATCACTGGAACTAAGGGGCCAAGTCCAACCTCTAAAAAACAACCACACCATAATCCCCCCTCCACCAAACTTTACACTTGGCACAATGCAATCAGACAAGTACCATTCTCCTGGCAGCCGTGATTTGTCACTCCAGAGAACACGCCTCCACTGCTCTAGTGTCCAGTGATGGGATGCTTTACACCACTGCATCCGAAGCTTTGCATTGCACTTGGTGATGTAAGGCTTGGATGCAGCCGCTCAGCCATGGAAATCCATTCCATGAAGCTCTCTACGCACTGTTGTTGTGCTAATCTGAAGGCCCCATGAAGTTTGGAGGTCTTTAGCTATTGACTCTACAGACAGTTGGTGACTTCTGAACTCTGTGAGCTTCAGCATGCGCTGACCCCACTCTGTAATTTTACACGGCCTACCACTTTGTGGTAGTTTGAGTTGCTGTTGTTCCCAGTTACTTTCACTTCGTTACAACAGCACTAACAGTTGACCGTGGAATATTTAGTAGCAAGGAAGTTTCATGGATGGACTTATTGCACAGGTGGCACCTACCACGCTTGAATTCACTGAGCTCCTGAGAGCGAAACCACTCTTTCACAACTGTTTGTAGAAGTAATCTGCATGCCTAGGTGCTTGATTTTATACACCTGTGGCCATGGAGGTGATTGGAACACCTGGATCCAATGATTTGTGCCATTACTTTTGACAATATAGTGTACATATGAATGTGGTCAGCTTAAAGTAAATTATATTATTCATGTGTGCTGCAAGTTTTAAAGAGATGTTTCTTAAATAGGTGGACAGTCTATATTTGTGGATGTATATGAGACAGCCATATTTGCCTACTACAAATGCAGGCTGTGATTTAATTTGGTAATACTGGACAACAATTGTGCTTTAACTGATCTTCTATCTTAATGCAAGAATATAAAAATAATGTAATTTCTCTTGGTAACTAAGTTTTGTAAATTTACTGTATACTTTTATTGTAGTTCAGACACCCTGTTTAGACACCCACTAGAGCAAGAAACTACAAATCCTACAAATCTATTATTTTGAACACAACTGTGTGTATATATATATATATAATGTGTGTGTGTGTGTGTGTGTGTGTGTGTGTGTGTGTGTGTGTGTGTGTGTGTGTGTGTGTGTGTGTGTGTGTGTGTGTGTGTGTGTGTGGCACTGAAAAAAAAAAAAATATGATGGTGCAATCCCAGCTATTACCATGTGAAACACAGTGTACTAAAACTCATGTATATTTTTTTCAGCGCTACACATATATATATATATTTATTTTTAAATGTTTTAATGCCAGTAATTCTTTTGTTTAAAATCTGCTGTCAGCAGGGAATCACAGTGACAGCAGATGAGTCATGGAGTTGTTAAAGACGCAGCTGGCTGCCTGCTCCATAACAACAAGCAGTTTACTGGTTGTTAAGGACACCAGTGGCTGGCTGCCAGTTCCTTCACAACCAGCCAAAATAAAAATTGAAGCAGATTCCTTAACTATCACATGCTTGGGCTACTACTTATTTAACACATGCTTTTATTTACTTATTTATTTACTTTAGTCAATTGACTTTAACAACTTAAGGTCCACCCTATAGCAGATAAACTGCTACAGGGCGGCCCCTGTGCACAAAATCATGTATAAAACGTAATTTTTTTGGGGTCAGGGGGCAGACATGAACCACGCACACTCTACCTGCACCGCCATTCACGGTCGTGGGTGATTACCCACCGGTGCCTGGTGATTACCGGTGATCACCGACAGGGAGGAGGGCTGCTGCTTTGTTTACCACCAGTTCTTCTCCCTGTCAGTTTGCATTTGGAAGCCGCTGCCCAGTTGGGCCTGTCTGCCTCTGTCGTCTGCTCATGCTCGCTCGCCAATACTGCAATTCATGGCCCCCCTTACCGGCTAGCGTGGTTTGCACACTGCTCTGGATGGCTGAGCACAGCCATCCAGAGCAGTGTGCTTACAGTGAAGCACACACCCCCGCCCCCTAGTAAAACACTCCCAGCACACAGGTAACCCTTTGATCACCCCTCATTGTTAACCCCTTCCTGCCCAGTGCCATTAATACAGTGTCAGTACTTATTTTTAGCACTGATCACTGTATTGTGATGATGTCAGTGACACCAAGTCAGTTCCCCCCCAGTGTCAGAATGCCCGCCGCAGTCCCGCAGTCCGCTATAAGTCGCTGATCGCTGCCATTATTTGTATTAAAAAAAAAATCCAGTATCAATACTGCCATTTGTAAACACTATATCTCTTTCACATAAACCAATTAATTTAATTGGGGTTTGTTTTTTTTTTTAGCAAAAAAAGTCCCAGAATACATTTTGGCCTAAATTTATGATTAAATTTGATTTTTAAATTTTTTTACTGGACATGTTTAATAGCAAAAAGTCCAAAATATTGTTTTTTTTCTCAAAATCGTCGGTATTTTTTTTTTATAGTGCAAAAAAATAAAAACCGCACAGGCAATCAAATACCACCAAAAGAAAGCTCAATTTATGGGTAAAAAGGAAGTCAATTTAATTTGGTTACAGCTTTTCATGACCGCGCAATTGTCAGTTAAAGTAATGTAGCTCTGTAACACAAACCACTTCTTTAACTGCTTCCTGACCGCCCTATAGCAGAAATACTGCTACAAGGAGCGCAAAATCACTTATATAGACGTGATTTGTGCTCCCGTGGTTTTCACGCCCCTCCCAGATAGTGTCAGATTGCCTGTCAATACACCAGTAATCACATTTAACCCTTTGATTACCTGGAACACGCCCATACACAATAAACCTCCATTGCTAGCATAGTGTCTGAACAGATCAATATCTTTCATCAGATCAGCACTATACAAGCATTCACAGGCCCTTAGAGCCCCTAGTATCCTTCCAAATGTGCTTTAAAATCCTGATTGCCAGCCCACAAATTCTGCAGCACCCGTACTTTCCCCATTCACTGCCCAACCCAGAATTCAGGTGGAGCTATTTTTCACGGAAGATCTGTATGCATTGATTGTGGATCAAAGCAATTTATATGCACAACAATTTATTGCCATCAACCGAAATTCAAACCTTGCCATACCATTCACATGGAAACTCATTACGATTTCCGAATTTAAATTTTTTTGGGGCCTAACCCTAAACATGGGCATTAATAAAAAAAAAATGAATTGCGGTTGTATTGGTCCACAGACTCGATTCATCATATGCCTGTGTTCTCTGCTGCCATGGCCAGGCATAGATATGAGTGTATAATGTGTTTTATGCATTTCAACGACAACACACTCAGTCGTCCTTGGGGTGACCCTGAATTGTACCAGCTCCACAAAATTCAGCCCCTCGTAAATCACCTTAACCATAAATTTGCAGATGTCTATACTCCCCAGCAAAAAATCTGTGTTGATGAGTCCCTCATTCATTTTTCTGGCTGCCGTGCATTCAAACAATTTCTCCCCAGCAAGCGTGCCAGATATGGGGTCAAGACCTGTGAGAGGGCAACAGACTATACATATAAGTTTTGGATTAACGAGGGAAAAGAAAGTCACATGGAGCCACCGGGATGCTCAGACTACATGGGGAGCAGTGGCAAGATAGTTTGGGACTTGGTGCAATTTTTTTTTTTCCATATGGTGTACCATTTATTTGTGGACAATTTTTATTCAAGTATGCCACTATTTAGACATTTGTACAAACTTGGAATTGGTGCATATGGCACCGTGCGACCTAATGTTTGCCCACCGTTAGAAGTGGGTGGATGCAAGGCAATATATCCTAATGGTGGGCATACCACTCACTTTTTTTGGCAGAGATGTCATCTCTTTTTTTCATTCAGCCCACAGGCAGCATAAAAAAAAAAAGAACATAGCTTATATACCCAAGAAGGACCAGCGACATACATCACGGGACATTGAATGGTTATACTTGTGGAGAAAAATAAATCTTTCATGGACTCAATATGCCTCTCAGCAGATAGCTTAGGGTGCCTACTTTCTGAAAAGGGGTCATTTGGGGGTGTTTGTACTATCCTGGTATTTTACCACCTCAAGAAATGTGATGGGAAGTCAGAAAGTAAAAGCTGTGTAAATTCAAAGCAATCAATATACTCTTTTTGGGATTTTTTTTACCAAAAACATGTAGCAGAATACATTTTGGCCTAAATTTATGAATAACTTTGAGTTTACTATATATTTTTTATAGCCGAAAGTAAAAAATTTTTGGTCTTTTTTTGTTTTATAGCGCAAAAAATAGAAAGTGCACAGGTGATAGATAAAATTACACAGAAAGAAAGCTCTATTTGTGTGAAAAAAAAGGAATTACATTTCGTTTGGGTACAGCATTGCATGACCGCACAATTATTAGTTAAAATAGTGCAGCGCTGAATAGCAAAAAGAGGTCTGGTCATTAAGGGGGTAAATCTTCAGGATGGCAAGTGATTAACACAATTTTATGTGGTATTTACTGAGCAGCTTAGATTTTTGAGGTAAATACCACATAAAGGGATAGTGAATTGACATTTTCAGCATTACATGTAATATTTGGGAAAAAATGTGTAAAATCACCTAAATACCGCATGTGATTTTCTTTAGTGAATGGAGCCCATAGATAGGAAACATTTGCTTTAACAAAGAACGCATTTCTTTCTTGACCTCCTACAACTCTCCAGTAAATCTTTACATCAACATTTTAGGTATTTTTAATTCAATTTTTTCTCTTTTAGGAAACCATCTAATCCTCTTTTTAAAGTGGAACACCAGCTGTAACTAAGTGGCATCAGATGAAGTTCTTGCTGTAATGACTGTAGCTCATGTAATGATGTGCGAAGATCACTGAGTCCTAAACTACTGTGAGCCCAGTCGTTTGATCGTGAATGCACACCAAGGTGTGTCAGCATCAACCCCCACTCACAGGAAATGGGCAGAATGACAAGTTCTGCCGGAAGAGGATCAGAGATGCTGGGTGCATGGAGAGATTAAAGTGTAACTTAAGGCAAATTTTTTTATTCAGTTGTAAAGAGTAATGGAGTGTTATAACCTCTGTCACTTTTTTCATTTTCATCTGTGTCCTACTGGGAAGATTTCCCTTCACTTCCTATTCCATAGCCAAAAAAGTGAGGGAATTCCTGGTTGTCACCAGGGTTAGAACTAGTGTCCCCCTTTTGAAGATGTGCAATCTACCGCTGTTCTGGTGACAACCCAAAACTTAAGATTTTCTTTTACTTTCACTCTCTGTGATAACAGGAAATATAACAAATAGAGAGTGTGAATGCCCCTAATGGGGTTACAGACAGCAGTAAAAATCTGACTGGTGTCCTACTCCTTCTACACTCTGTTCAAAACCTGAAACAAAGTTCTGTCTTTATTTTTTAGGTAAAGCGTGGGCACTTTTTTACAGGTGGGGAACCCAAATATTAAAAATCAAAAGTTGAATTACACTGTAAAACAATCTGTAGTTTCTGATAGAAAAAGTTTCTATGAAAGACTATTCTACATGTTCACAACTGATACAGTAAAGAACCCCAGCTGCAGCTGGAGATGGAACATCTTTTTTTTATATATTATATATATATATATATATATATACATAGTATATATATAAGGTCAACATAACACCCTTCATTGCCTTGTCTCAACAGTTAATACATTCAGTTCATTGAGTTGTTTCTCATAAACAAGCTTCTCCATGCCTCCTATTAATTATATTGCCTTTCTATGTACTCTTTTCAGCTTCAGGATTACTTTTTTTCTTTTCAAAACCAATACATAGCTTAAATGTCATCCTAAATATCTGATTTGCCAGTCATCAGAGGAAAAGAATGGCACTGGTGTCCTCTGTGGCCTATTGTTTCATGCAGAGGCAAATATAGATCAGTTGGGTATAACTGCCTTTTAGGAACGATAAAACACCAAAAGGTACAATGTTATGCCCCGTACACAATGAGAATATCGGGCGAACGATCGGCCATTTTTTTTTTTTTGCCTGCTAGTCTCACATTGAAAGTGAAAAGGTTACTAAAGATATGAAAATTCTCCTATGAAAGAAAAGAATTTCAAAAGTGATGTCATGTATTGCGTTGTATTTGTATTGTATTTTCAGACGACTACTTTACTGATTAAACGAAAATCATATGATCTGGTATCGTACGAGAAAATTTTTTGCGCTTATCCCTTCGGAATTGTCGTGGTCGGCTCTCAAAAGCGTAGTGTGTACTAACGATCCGATTATCGGACGATCGGTCCCTCGTATGAAAATTTTTGTACGACTTTCTTGTAGTGTGTACGGGGCATTAGTCAAGTGCATTAAAAAAGATTCAAGGCATTAGGGAACATTGCATCTATGTCTGGAATAGCCTCTAAGTGATTAAAAGACCTAAAGCCCCTGTGTTTCTTGCTTTCACTTCATATTGTGCTATGCTGTAGATGAAATTGAAAGTTTTTCTGAGGTTATGGTATATCCCATTGTATTGATGTTTTATCTGCAACAGGGTATAGAATTTAAAATTCTACCTGAGCAATCCATGAGGAGCTAAAGAGCACCTAAAGACCCTCAATTTCAAACCATAATTTTCTATGAAGCAAAACAACCCACTATAAGAGTAATGTAAAAAAAAAAATCAAGTTTACTGAACTCAAATGATCTAAAGCAGTCACCAGATAATGAATCTTTTAATTGTATTCTTTACCCCAACATTTCATATTTTTGTGTCTATTGTAATATTTACTTGTGTTAAAAAAGTAGCCCCTTTGTATTTCTTCCTATGTGTAAATACCTGGTGACCCTGCCAGTCTCCTTGCTCCCTATTTCAACCTGACCGCACTAGGCATGATAACACATCAATCCCAGAGTGGTCAGTTTTCTGGATTGTCTTTCATTTCAGTTTTAAACTGAACCGGTTATTTTACAAGGTAAGGGTTCACTTTAATAAGTACTTTAATTTAAGAATCCCTAGTATAATATATAAAGTCACTTTTTTTTTACAGTTAGTGTTTACAAAAAACTTGATGCTCAGAAATGCTGTAAACTACTCTGTAAAAGACCCTGCAGACTGCTACCACAAACCTTTTATGCCCTATTTCTTTGCAAATTTTTTTGTTTTTCACTAAAGATTTTGCCTCTTTTCCAACTAAAAGGCAAAATTTGAATGGGTGTGCTGAATGCAACAAAGAGGATACGATCATATGGATTTGGTGTAGTGTAGACATTCTTTAACACCCTAGGTCTAGGAACAAATGAAGGTTGCATCTCCATAGTGTAGGGAAGCTAACTGTTGAATTATTCAAACCATTCAAACCATAAAACTGCAGCTGTCCTTCATTTATCATTAACCTAATTATTTTATGCATTGATCCTTTGATCTGATTCATGCCTATAATGTAGCTGTGTTCTACTCTGTGTCATCAATGAAGCTGTCCACGGGA